>JAJONR010002099.1:0-33411 GCA_029582245.1 Solanum etuberosum
CTAATAACCGACATAAAACCACATGAGCTAAATGTGGAGTCCGATGTATACGCCCCATCGAGAGGACCCAATATACCCTGCCAGAGGTATAGAGGCATGACTGGCGTGATCACTAAAATGATGCCCATAGAGGGGACTTACAACCTATGGGGGCACGTAATTCTGGGACTATGAGGGAATGCTGAACCCTAGTCCAACTCGGTCTAAGCCTACTCCCAACTGTAATGTGTATAAACAACATAACTGAAATTACTGGATAGCTCAATGTTCTGAGATGCAAAATCTGAGAATGCAACATTTAACTACTGACAATGAAACATTCGTAACTGGAGCATGTATATCTGTTTAACTGACCTAGCAAGTGCAATTCATGAACTAAGAGAATCTACACAACTATGGTTCTGAATTTCATGCAAAGAACTAAGCAACGATTTCATGAAAACATGATAATCTTATTAGGAATGCTATAACAGCTAATTCACTACAATTATGCAAGGTTGTAGAAACCCTAGGTCTAAACATGATATAGAGAATCAAGAATCTGACTGAATTATAGGGACCTAGTGGATGAAAGGAACCCACTAGTGAAATCCCACATACCTGGTGAAAAATTCCACCAAGAAATCTTTCGATTTCAGGCTGGAACTGATGAGAACCTTGCTGCGTTTTGGAACTAGGGCTGGTCTACTTCTTCTCCTCTATTTCTCTAGTTTGATCGATTTCTTGGTGAATAATTTGACTAGGGTAAGTTCTAATTAAGTTACTAGGCTTAAACTGACCAAAACTACGTAGTTTAGGGGGTTAAACGACGTAGTTTAGGGGTCCAACGTAATAAGGAAAAGACCAAACAACCCCTGATTAAAAAGCTGTCAGGGCCACCGACGGATCGTGGATGGACCGACGGTCTGTGCTGGTAAGCAGTGGTTCGACGTCTGGGACTGAAATTGGGTGGTCTGACCTACGGCCCTGGACCACAGACCGTGGTCTGACCTACGTTCCGTAGGTCCTGGCTTGGGTCGACACTTAGCCAATTTTTCTGAGGGTTCTAGGGAAGGGTCACAGGTGGCCATCCACGGACCACCAGTACAAGCTGTGGGTCACCCTACGGTCCGTGGGTGGATACCGTGGGTTGCATCTGCAACTTCTGGAAATCTGCATTTTGGTCTGTTTTCGGATATGGGGTGTTAGATTATCTCCTCCTAGGGAACATTTGTCCTCGAATGAAGACTAAACTAGCTGAAGACGGAGGGAAAGAGCTGCAAACCCCACCACAATTTTCTAGAAACTGATTTCTGACTGAACTGAGTTCCAAGGACATGCAAATACGCTGAAAGTGGAAGTACAAACTGAAGGAACATGATACTAAGACTGAATCTGTGCATAAATGACTGAAAAACTTGAGAGGAACTATTACCTCAAGCTGGAATGGAATCAAAAGGAAAGAGATGAGGATACTTGGCCTTCATGGTTGCTTCTGCTTCCCAAGTAGCTCCTTTTACGGACTGACTCCTCCACAAAACCTTAACTGAAGTAACTTCTTTGTTTCTCAACCATCTAACCTGACGATCAAGAATCTCAACTGGCACATCCCCATAAGTGAGACTATCTTTCACAGCCACACTCTCTAAAGGTACTATGGATGCTGGATCACCCACACACTTCTTCAATAACGAAACGTGAAAGACCGGATGCACTATTGCTAGTTCTGCAGGTAACTCTAACTCGTACGCCACTTTACCAACCCTTTTCAAGATCTTGTAAGGGCCTACATATCTAGGACTGAGCTTCCCCTTCTTGCCAAACCTCATCACCCCCTTCATAGGTGACACTTTCAGGAAAACCCAATCATCAAGTTGGAACTCCAAGTCCCTTCTCCTTACATCTCCAAAGGACTTCTGGCGACTCTGGTCTGTCTTAAGTCTATCTCTTATGAGCTGCACTTTTTCCATAGCATCATGAACCGAATCTGGTCCTATCAAGGCTGCTTCACCTACTTCAAACCAACCAACTGGAGATCTACATCTACGCCCATACAATGCCTCATAAGCGGCCATCTGAATGCTGGAATGGTAGTTATTGTTGTAGGCGAACTCTATAAGAGGAAGGTGATCATCCCAACTACCCTTGAAGTCGATCACACAAGCTCTCAACATGTCCTCTAAGGTCTGAATTGTACGCTCTACCTGACCATCCATCTACGGATGTAACACTGTGCTAAGCTTAACCTAAGTACCAAGACCTTTCTGAAATGACTTCAAAAAATGAGAGGTAAACTGAGGACCTCTATATGAGATGATAGACAAAGGAACCCCATGCAACCTGACTATCTCATTAATGTAAATCTTGGTGTAGTCCTCCGCCAAGTCCGTAGTCTTAACAACCAAAAAGCGTCTAGACTTAGTAACTCTGTCTACTATCACCCAAATGGAGTCATGCTGTCTGCGAGTACGAGGTAAACCTGTAATGAAGTCCATGTTGATAACTTCCCACTTCCAAGTAGGAATGTTGATCTTTTGAGTCATACCCCCTAGTTTATGATGTTTTACTTTCACTTGCTGACAATTGGGGCACTTAGCCATAAAATTTGCTATATCCCTCTTCATGCCATTCCACCAAAAGACTTACCGCAGATCACGGTACTTCTTAGTGGCACCTGGATGAATAGAATACCAGGAATTATGGGCTTCTGCAAGAATCTACTGTTTCCACTCACCCATCTTAGGAACACATAATCGACCCTCATAGCGAAGCACACCATCTCCCCCTTGGGAGAAAACCTCCACTCTCTGCTGATGAACTGCATCCTTTAGTTGAAGCAATATTGGATCACTGTCTTGCTTTTCCTTAACCTTCGCTACCAATGAAGATTATGACCCATTCTGAACTGTTACACCATCATCTGATATGCTCATAAGGTGAACTCCCAAGCGAGTAAGCCTGTGAACATCCTGTGCTAGTTCTTTTTTTTCTTCCTCAATATGTACTACACTACCCATAAATAGTCTGCTAAGGGCATCTTCTACTACATTGGCCTTACTAGGATGGTAAAGCGCATTCATGCCATAGTCCTTGAGGAATTCAAGCCATCTCCTATGGAAAAGATTCAACTCTTTCCGGGTGAACACGTACTGAAGGCTTTTATGGTCTGTGAACACATCTACGTGAACACCATATAAGTAGTGTCTCCAAATCTTAAGTGCAAACACCACTGCTGCAAGCTCGAGGTCATGAGTCGGATAATTCTTCTCATGCACCTTAAGCTGTCTAGAAGCATAAGCTATAACCTTACCTCGCTGCATCAATACACAACCTAGGCCGACTCTGGATGCATCACAATAGATAACATAACTGTTTGAACCCTCTGGTAGAGTCAAAAGCGGAGCGGTAGTAAACCTAGTTTTGAGTTCTTCGAAGCTCTTCTCACAATCATCTGACCACTAAAACTTAACCTTCTTCTAAGTCAACTTAGTCAATGGAGAAGCTATGGATGAAAATCCTTCCACGAACCTTCTGTAATAACCCGCTAGACCCAAGAAACTTCTAATATCTGTAGGAGAGGTAGGTCTAGGCCATTGTTTCACCACTTCTATTTTTTGAGAATCTACTTGGATCCCTTCGCTAGATACTATATTCCTGAGAAAAGCAACTGGTTGTAACCAAAACTCACATTTGCTAATCTTAGGAAAACAACTGGCGATCTTTGAGAGTTTGCAGAACAACTCTCAAATGAGTTGCATGTTCTTCCTCATTCCTAGAGTAAATAAGGATATCATCAATAAAGACGATCACGAACAAGTCCAAATACTGCTTGAACACTCTGTTCATCAAATCCATGAAAGCTGCAGGAGCATTGGTTAGTCCAAATGATATAACTACAAATTCGTAATGACCATACCAAGTTCTGAGGCTGTTTTAAGAATGTCACTATCTCTGACTCTTAGCTGATGATAACCTGATCTGAGTTCTATCTTCGAAAAATGACTAGCACCCTGAAGTTGGTCAAACAAGTCATCAATCCTGGGGATGGGATACTTATTCTTGATTGTGACTTTGTTCAACTGCCGATAGTCAATGCACATCCTGAGAGAACCATCTTTCTTTTTCACAAACAACACTGGTGTACCCTATGGCAAAATACTAGGGCTAATGAAGCCCTTATCTTGAAGGTCTTTCAACTACTCTTTCAATTCATTAAGCTCAGCTGGAGCTATTCTGTAAGGAGGAATAAAAATAGGCTGGGTATCTGGAAGGAGATCAATTCGAAAGTCGATTTTCCTTTCGGGAGGAACTCCGGGAAGATCTTCTGGAAACACTTCTGGGAACTCATTAACTAATGGAACTGACACAAGAATTGGGGTTTTGGATATTGAATCCTTAACCCGAACTAGATGATAGAGATAACCCTTAGAGATCATCTTTCTAGCCTTAAGGTAAGAAATGAATCGACCCATAGGCGCTAAGCTAATACCCTTTGATTCTAAGATTGGTTCGTTTGGAAACTTAAAATGAACAATCCTAGTTCTACTATTGACTGAGGCATAACATAAATGTAACCAATCCATGCCTAAAATTATATCGAAATCTACCATTTCTAACTCTACAAGATCTGTTGAGGTGACTTTCTGAGAGACTGTGACAGGGCAATTTCTGTATACCCGTCTAGCTATAACTGGGTCACCGACTAGAGTAGAGACTGAGAAGGGTTCTGAGAGAGTTTCTGGACTAACATCAAATTTGACAGTTATATAAAGAGTTACAAAGGAAATAGTAGCCCCAGGATCTAACAAAGCATAACATCTTAGTTAAAATTTTGTAACGTACCAGTGACCACATTAGGAGAATCTTCCTGATCCTGGCGTGCCTGAAGAGCATACAACTTGTTTTGGCGCTGACCGCCACCTGTGCCAGATGACTTACCCTGCTAAGTCGGGCAATCTGCTGGTGCTGATGAACTTATGGACTGAGCTCTACCATTATTACCTCATTGACCCTGCTTAGAAGAAGGACAATCTCTCAACCTGTGACCAGTCTGACCACACACAAAACATCCTTCATTTCCTGCAAGGCACTGCCCGGATGGTTCTTACCACACTTAGGACAAGTTGGGTAGGTTCTGGTACCTGAAACACTCCCCTGAAACTTAGAGCCCGACGCCCTACCTTTCTGATCCTGTCGGAACCTGGAGGATGGAGCACTTGCTGATGAAGGTGCCGGAGCTAAAGATTTCTGCTGAAATTGAGAGCGATTTCCACCACCTGATTTCTGTTGATAGTACTCATAGTTACATGTTCTAGCTTTCTTGTTATCCTTAGCTATTTCCTTAAGCTTATCCCCCTCAACCTGCTGAGCATGGAACATAGCATTTCTGCAATCTGTTTTCACTAAGTCTGACACTCCATATAGAAACTTGTTCATTTGAGCCCTGGAATCGGCAACCATGTGAGGAGCATACCTGGAGAGGTTGGTGAACTTGAGTCCATATTCTTGGACTGTCATGTTACCTTGTCTCAAATTCATGAAATCATGAGCTCTTGCCTCCCTCAACTCTCTTGGGAAGAACCTTTCCAGAAAAGTCTCACTAGAGCATTCCTAAGTGATAGGAGCTGCATCAGTACCCCTGTTCTCTTTCCATTGAGTATACCAGATATGAGCTACATCCTTAAGTTTATAGGATTCCAACTCTACCCTATTATTACCTGTCACTTGCATCACTTCAAAGATCTTCTGGACCTCATCTATGAACTTTTGGGGATCCTCACCAATCTGCGATCCTAAAAACTCAGGCGGATTCATCCTAACAAAATCACGAACTCTAGCTGTAGCTGACCCAACATTAGCATTTGCAATAGCTGGAACCTGCTGGTTGTTCTTATTAGTCACACTCTGAGCCTAAAGTTGGATAACGTTCTAAAACTTTGCATTCGAAACGTCCTGATCTGGGACTGGAGGAGCTGCGTTAGAATTCCTTCCGTTAGCTCTACGAGGAGGCATGATCTAAAATGCATAACGATGAGTTAGAGAGAGATCATACCAATGCACAATAAGAATATCAAGAAAGTGAGGCTTTCCTAAAACACTTTGTAGCTTCCCCCTCATTAGATGTGGTGCCCTTCACACCCATGAAAAGGACTCTATTTAGTGCTGCTTTTCAAACATCCTAGGACACATAAACCTAATGCTCTGATACCAAGTTGGTCACGCCCCGAGCTACCCCTAGGATGCGGACACGGGACCTAGGATCATGAGTGACCCCATGCTAACCCTTTTGGCAAAACATAAGCATACTATGATAACTGAAATAAGATAATTCTGTGTGGAAGCTTAAACATGAGATAAACTGAAAGTGATGGGGAATACCCATTCTAAATCTAGATATATAATCTGAGAGTTTAACGAAAAATGAAATATCAAACTCGAATCTAAAACTGATTCTAACTATATCTGAAATAAAGCCTCTAACTTACTAGAGATGCTGGGACATGCCCCAGCTAAATCTAGCAAATACTGAAACTAAACACTGAAAGTAGACAGATAATCATGTCAATCATCCTCGAAGAATAAGGACTCACCACTGAAGATGCCGAATTAAAGATCGGAAACCGATCTATGCGTGATCTAGAAGCTGAGAACCTGGACCTACATCACGAGAAGATGTAGCGTTATGCGTCAGTACTTGAAAGGTACTAAGCATGTAGGATAGAGTTAAGCTGAACAATATAAACATAACTTAACAAATGATATAACTGAGAAATGATATAAGATAAGCATGATACTATACTGGAAATACTGAACATGAACTAACTGAATGCAATGACCAAGTTTATAACATGCGGAGACTGAAATCTGACTGTAACTCATAACATGGTCAATGCAATAGAATCTGACTGTGAGGGAGCTACTAATAACCGACATAAAACCACATGAGCTAAATGTGGAGTCTGATGTATACGCCCCATCGAGAGGACCCAATATACCCTGCCAGAGGTATAGAGATATGACTGACATGATCACTAAAATGATGCCCACAGAGGGGACATAAACCTACGGGGGCACGTAGTTCTGGGACTATAAGGGTGCATTGAACCCTCATCCAACTCGGTCTAAGCCTACTCCAAACTGTAATGTGTATAAGCAACATAACTGAAATTACTAGATAGCTCAATGTACTGAGATGCAAAATCTAAGAATGCAACATTTAACTACTGACAATGAAACATTCGTAACGAGAGCATGTATATATTTTTAACTGACCTAGCAAGTGCAATTCATGAACTAAGAGAATCTACACAACTAGGGTTCTGAATTTCAGTCAAAGAACTAAGCAACGATTTCACGAAAACATAATAATCTTATTAGGAATACTATAACAGCTAATTCACAATAATTCTGCAAGGTTGTAGAAACCCTAGGTCTAAACATGATATAGAGAATCAAGAATCTGATTGAATTCTAGGGACCTAGTGAATGCAAGGAACCCACTAGTGAAATCCCACATACCTGCTGATGAATTCCACAGAGAAATCTTTCGATTTCAGGCTGGAACTGATGAAAACCTTGCTGCGTTTTGGAACTAGGGCTGGTCGACTTCTTCTCCTCTATTTCTCTAGTTTGATAGATTTCTTAGTGAATAATTTGACTAGGGTAAGTTCTAATAAAGTTACTAGGCTTAAACTGACAAAAACTACGTAGTTTAGGGGTCCAACGCATAAGGAAAAGACCAAACACCCTTGACTTAAAAAGCTATCGGGGCCACCGACAGGACTGACCGACGGACCGTGAATGGACCTTCGGTCCATGCTGGTCAGCCGTCGTTCGACGTTTGGGAATGAAATTGGGAGGTCTGACCTACGGCCCTGGACCAGGGACCGTGGTCTGACCTACTGTCCGTAGGTCCCGACGTAGGTCAACACTTAGATAATTTTTCTGAGGGTTCTGGGGAAGGGTCGTAGGTGGCCATCCACGGACCACCAACACGGGCCGTGGGTCACCTACGGTCCGTGGGTGGCAACCATGGGTTGCACCTGCAAATTTTGGAAATCTACAAATTTTTTCTATTTTTGGATACGGTCTGTTACCGCTATCATACTTGGTAAATTTTTTGTAGTAACACATACTCTTGCTCATTTTTTCACCTATGTAGGGTCCGGTGCTCCTATTCCGTATCTTCGTGGCTAGGTATAACTTAGTAGATATTAAATATTGGTGAGTCCTCATGTTCCGAGGACCGAACCTTTATTGCTTATTGTCTTTATAATTCGAGTGATTTTATGTGATGTACGGATTATATCCTGATCACTCTTGATGTAATAGATTTCTTTTGAGACTTTAGACTTTCACTTCGTTTGGACAAAAGTATTTTATGATATAAACTATCTTTTTAAGCTCGAGAATTCTATTATCTTGTTTATGTATTCTAAGTGTCTTGTGTAGGGACTTTCGGGGTCTTATACACCATTTCACACCTAGGGGTTACTTTGGGTCGTGACACACTTGATATCAGAGAACAAGGTTTAGAAAGGTCCTAGGATATCTCATAGTCACATCGAGTAGAGTCTTGTTCATGAGTGTAAAGCACGCCACATTTATGAATGAGAAGCTAGAAGATGTTTAGGAAGTTCCACTTCTCTCATTACTCTAAAGTCATGCGATAGAGTGTAACTCTAGGTGTCCTTCTCTCCTAACCCCTATTTATGCTTTTCAAGTGCCAGTCTACCCTTTGGCAGAGCAAGTGACTAATGATGAGTTTCGAGCCGCATTTCATGTACTGTCCCAAGCTATGACGGCTCAAGCAAGTAAGGAGGTTGTGGCTCCAGTGAACCCAAATGTGGGTATGGAGGAAACTAGAGTGAGAAACTTTACTAGGATGAATCCTCCGGAATTTCATGGTTCTAAAGTTGAGGAAGATCCTCAAGAGTTCATTGATGAGGTGTATAAGGTGTTGATGATCATGGGAGTGACACCGGTGAAAAAGGAGGAATTTGCCGCTTATGAACTTTAGGGTGTTCCTCAAGTTTGGTTCAACTAATGGAAGAAAGAAAAGGGCGGTTGATGCGGGTCCTCTTGATTTGGAGAAATTTAAGGTGTCTTTTCTTGATAGGTTGTTTCCCCTGATGGAGGCAAAGGTACTTGAGTTCATTAACCTTCGTCAAAGGGATATGAGTGTGAAGGAGTATATTTTGAAATTCATGCAATTGTCCAAATATTCTCCAACAATGGTTGCCGATCTAAGGGCAAGGCTGAGTAAATTTGTGTCGAGTTCTTCCGACTTAGCGGTCAAAGAATTCCGAACCGCCATGCTAGTTAAGGAGATGGATGTCTCCCCGTTGATTGTTCATGCACAAAAAATAGAAGAGGAGAATATTAAGGAGAAAACTAGGGATTCAAAGAGGGCAAGAAAGGATAATTTCAATTTCTGATATTCAAGGTCCGATGGAGGTAATCGTTCTCAAGGTAAGGGTTCTAGTGAGAAAATATGGCCGAGTATCAGAATTGTAGGATAATACATAAGGGTGACTTTCTAGCCAGTTCAAATGCATGTTTTGGTTGTGCAAAGATGGATCATAAAATAAGGGATTGTCCTTCGGTTGCTAGAAATGTGGGAGATAATCGTCGACGGGCTCAAGCTTACCTTTCCTCCGGTCCTAGTGTTTGTCGGAAACAAGATAGGTTTTATGCTCTTCAAATTTGACAAGATCATGAGGGTTCCCTGGATGTGGTAATTGGTGATTTATGGTCTTTTAGCTTATGGTTATGCATTGCTTGGTATTGAGTGTTTCATTGGCTATGGTAAGAATCCATATATGGTGGTTGGTTTTTGGATTAGTAATTGAAATCCTTTTGTATACTTCTTAAATGTTTAGTTGTATCAATGGTTCAATGGTTGTTAAGACTTTGGTGTTATTCTTGGGTTGAGGTAGATGGATTTAAAGGGACTAGTGCGGTTTGCTCCCATGGGGGAGATAGTGTGATTTATGGTTTGTGCATGAGTAGAACTATGTTGATTTTTCAAGAGTTCCTTGTTATGGTTTGGTGTGTGAAAGTTCGAAGACGATGTGATGTCTTAGTGTGCCTATATTTTCCTTCTATCTTAAAGTTTATCTTGAACCCTTAGCTCTCATAGTTCACTCTTTAGGATTCGTGTGCCTTAGTCATACTCATGTTTCCTCATGCATGCATGCTCATGAAAATTTTGATTTTGAAAAGATATGATTTAGCTTACTTGATTTCTTCATGAGTATGTGCATTTGAGTATGAATTGTATATAAACCGTATGAAATAATGGTTTGAATATGTTTTATCTTGGATTCGAGGTTCCTCCTGGGTTATGTGCATTTGATAAAGGTTCATTAATGTTTGTGTTGTTAGTTTCTCTCCTACTCTTTTAGTGCAAGTTTGAGTTCCACTCGAGGACGAATGTTCCCAAGTGAGAGATATTGTAACACCTCGAATTAAAGAAAGCCTATGAAGGGGTCAAGCCGTCAAGGGGACCACAGTCCCTTAATGGGCTCGTAGTAGGTTTCCAAAACCTTCTGGGCAGGCTCCACCTCGACGGACGCCCAGATGGCCCGTGGTGATGAGAAAGGTCGTCAGAGGGGTTGTCAAGTGGTTCATGATGAGTCCGAGATTTTGACTCATTTAGGGCTTTGTTTTGATAGTATAAGTGTGCTCAAATGCCTATTTTGTGCTCTAAAGTGATGTAAAGTGTTGATTTGATGCTATGAAGGCTAAGGAGCAAGGCAAGGACACTACCCGGCAAAAAGGAATTAAAAAGCTGAAGAAGTGAAAAATAGCGATCCTAGTGATCACCATGGCCACTCGGGAAACCGCCGAGTGGCTCTTTAGCTCGCTCAAAGTTACAGCAGACCACTCCTGAGGTGAGGAAAATTGGGCGAAGGACACTTCCTTTCGGTGATTCGCCGATTGGATCGGGGAAGAGGGATTAGTCCGATATTTACAGGCCGATCAATGAAGATGAAAGCATGATGGCGATCTATAGGAGCAAATGGTGCATCGCGGAATCGATTGGCGAGCCCGACATAGACCGCCTAAAGGTACAGTGCGCGATGGATGAAAACTCCAGCTAACAAGGTGATGGACACGAGCGATTGGCGACTCACCGACCTGTTGGTGAAGCACGACTTACCTCGCCGATTTGCCTCAAAGGCCAAATTTTGGAAAATTATAAATTGATTTTTTGAAAAGAGAGAAGGCATCCAAACATTGTGAAAACTTAGACTTAGAATGAAAATACTACTCTTGTTGGTTCTTAGGCAATTTTCAAGTAGATTTCGAGTTGGGTTTTGTAACTGAAGCAAAGTTTACTCATTTAAAGGTCTTGGAAATCAATACCCAGCTATGGAGCATGTAATAGGTTTTGAATTTTCACTTTTTATGATGACTAGCTAAAACCTCATTCTTGGGGGGTTGACCAGGTGATTAATTTCTTAATTTAGCTGATGGGTGTTAGAGATTATTGATCGTATTACTAATTTGAAGTGGGTTTGATTTATTGTTATTGTTAAATTGATGTTTTGGAATGTTTATTTCAATATGTCTTAGTATTTTATGCTTGCTTGAGAGAGAGGTGTAACACCATGGCTTTAAATTAGCATTCGTAGTAATTGGGTTGTTGTGGGTTCAGCTCGAGAGAGTGAATCCTAAGCCCCATTCTACCTATCTAGCTTGAGAGAGTAGATGAAGTGAGGTTTTGGGCTGGTTATAGTGGTTATCCTGTTGAGGTTCGAAAGAACTCAACTGAAAGAGGGATAATTTTTCGAAAGAAAGCTATCTCATCTATAAGGTCCATCCTACCCACGAAGTTTTTGTAACTTTCAGTAATTACCAAGCACCCATTTAGCAAAAATTGGCAGTTGGTTGGTCATTCCTCCAAGTACCTACTAAGCACCCATTTAGCAAAAATTGGCAGTTGGTCGGTCATTCCTCCAAGTACCTCTTAATCATTTGATTACCCTTGTTGTTTTTATTGTTGTGATTGTTGATTGAATGAAAATTCCCCCACCTGACATTTTTGTCAATATTTTCATGTATTTAAGTGATTCCAATAATTTCTATTCCTACAACCAATTGAACCGCATTTAATACTTCATAATTGAATTCAAAACTTGTAGCTCTCCCTCTGGGTTCGACCCCAACTCACTTGTTGGGTTTATACTAGATTACGACCGTCTACACCTAGTATCGGATGAGGTGTAGGTGAGCGTTAATCAAAATGGCGCCGCTGCCGGGGAGTGGTGTTTAGGATTCTCCTGTCGAAGTTTAAATTGTGATCTCTTTGTGTTGTAGTTGAATCGACTTAAATTTTTGTTGTGAGTTGTGGTGATCAGGTGACAGGATGAGTGCAAATGAAAGCACCGTGAACCAACTTGGTTACCAAGATGATGGTGGTGATTTCTTTCATGCCAATGAAGCTCTATTGGGGGCGTAGGTGTTATTCGCCTACCTCTGGTTGAGGATCATGCTGCATTTCATGTGACAAATACAATGCTGCAACTCTTGCAAGCTAAAGGCATATTTGGGGGGTTAGATCATGAGAACCCTGATGAGCATATTTGGAAATTTGTAGAGATATGCAGTCCGCTCTCACTCAAGGATATGTCACAACAATCAATTCGGTTGCAGTTGTTTCCTTTTTCCTTAATGGGGGAGGAAACCAAATGGTTAGCAGAGCTACCGAGAGAGTCCATTCTATCATGGGAGGAGCTCACTGAGGCATTCTACGTGAGGTTCTTTCCACCCTCAAAGATGGTGAAATTACGTGACAACATCCAAAACTTCAAGAGGATAGAAGGAGAACCAATTCATGAAACTTTGTTGAGATTTCAAAAGTTACTCTTACAATGTCCTACTCATGGGCTTCCAAGAGATGTCATACTTCAGTATTTTTACCGGAGTTTAGACTCAGTGAACAAAGGAGTGGCTGACCAGTTGGCTCGAGGAGGAATAATGTTGCAACCATTTGAGGTAGCCTCGTCCCTTCTTGATGAAATGACACAAATAAATTAGGTGTGGTACACTCAATAGGACCAAGTTTCCCCCTTTAGTTTTAGGATGACATAAGAACAACTTGACAAGGAGAAAGAGAGGGATGAGAATATTAGCAAAATGCTGTCCCAAATGGAGTTGTTAAAAAAACAAGTGTTAGAAATTGTTGGTGAACCCAAAGAAGTAAGATGAGTGTTGAGACTTGAAGAGGGTTCTCACCCGAGCTACTTAAAGGCGGGTGGGAATCAAGGTTGGAACTCACATAAGGAAGAAGAGCGAAGACGTTACTATAAAGATTGGAATGAACAAAATGAGTCTTGGAGGAGAGAAGAGAATCATGAAGAATACCACATGCAATCAAGTGACAGACAAGATCAAAGGGTAGTTCGAGTAACTTAAGAGTGGATGAATTGTTGTCGCGCATCCTAGACAAGGTTGAAGGATCAGATGACATGTTAAAAGAGATATAGGCTGATTTCTCATCATTGTATAATAGAGTGAATTCTAATGCTGATGCAATCAAACAACTTGAGGGTCAACTAAGCCAACTTTTAGCACAATTGGAACCTAAGGTATTTGCAAGGGGTGAATTTAAATGCACAACAACTTTGAGGGTTGATTATGACAAAGATTTGGCGGTTATGACTCAAAGTGGAAAGATAGCAGTTGGTAATGTGAAGGGTAATGATGGTGTGAAAGATCATGAAGAAGAGAAAAATATTGATGAGGAAGAGAAGCCCATTAAAGTATCGGAAAGTGATATGCTCAAAGAGAAGGAGGAAAATCATAAGCAAAGCCCCGTCGAAGAGTTGCAAAAAGATAAATAAAAGGCCACCTCAACTCCAAAGATTGTGCAACCTCTTCCCAAAATAGTTCCTCCGTTTCCTCAACGTCTGAAGAAGAAAAATGAGGATGAGAAGTTCAAGAAGTTCCTATCCGTGTTCATGACACTTTCTATAAATCTTCCGTTAGTGGAAGCATTTTTGGAGATGCCAAAATATGCCAAATTCATGAAGGAGCTAGTCACCAAGAAGAGAAGCATGGACTTCGAAACAATCGAAGTGTCTCATAATTGTAGTGCCATTATGACTAGCGAGATGATTACAAAGAAAGAAGATCCGGGGGAATTCACACTCCCATGCACTATTGGTATGCTTCAATTTGCGAAAGCTCTATGTGATTTGGGGGCAAGTATAAATTTGATGCCATACACAATCTTTAAACAACTTGGGCTAGGTGAACCAAAATCCACAATAATGCGGCTTCTTATGGCAGACCGGTCGATTAAGCACCCCGTTGGGATACTCTATGACATATTAGTGAAGGTTGATCGATTCATCTTTCCGACTAATTTTGTTATTCTTGATTGTGAGATTGATGCTGAAATTCCTATTATTTTGGGGAGGCCATTTTTAGCAACCGGAAGAGCTCTAGTGGATGTTGAAAGTGGGGAGTTGAAGTTCCGGGTAAATAAAGATGAAGTCGCCTTCAATGTGTGCAAATTTATGAAGCAACGTAGTGATAATCATGTAGTTTCAACAATTGATGTGATTGATAAAACAATGGCTAGTGTGAGCTCACTGATGTGTATGGGGGAACCTCTTGAGGTTGTTCTTTCAAATTATGATGAAACCGAAGTACAAGGGTATGATGAAGTGGTGGCTGCTCTATCGGGATTACGTGAATACTCAAGGAACCCATTGAAGCTAGACATTGATCTAAAGAATCGAGACAGTCCTCCCGCTAAACCATACACGGAGGAACC
The DNA here is from genome assembly GCA_029582245.1 of Solanum etuberosum. Lineage (NCBI taxonomy): Eukaryota > Viridiplantae > Streptophyta > Magnoliopsida > Solanales > Solanaceae > Solanum > Solanum etuberosum. Next base: position 14,768 of record JAJONR010002099.1, read on the forward strand.
TCCAAATCTTGAGTTGAAAGTTCTTCCCGCTCATCTTCGGTATCCATTCATGGGGGGGAATAATACCTTGCCCGTTATCATTGCAGCTAACTTGCTTGAGTAGCAAGTGAAATTGCTTTTTGAGGTGTTTAAAAAGTACATCAAGGAACTAGGATGGACTATCGTTGATATTGTAGGTATTCCACCCAGGATTTAAACACAAAAAATTCAATTGGATAGCGAGTGCAAACCAAGTGTTGAGCACCAAAGAAGATTAAACCCACCTATGCAAGAGGTGGTGAAGAAAGAGATCATTAATGGTTAGACGCATGTGTAGTTTAACTGATTGCGGATAGCAAATGGGTGAGCCCGGTACAATGCGTACCAAAAAATGAGGCATTACGGTGGTCCCGAATGAGAAAGGAGAACTTGTCCCCATGAGGCCGTTTACCGGTCTGAGAGTATGCATGGATTATCGAAAGCTCAACTCTTGGACCGAGAGAGATCATTTTCCAATTCCGTTTATGGATCAAATGCTTGATCGACTTGCAGGGCGTTGAGGTATTGTTTCTTGGATGGCTACTCCAGATTCAACCAAATCTCTATTGCACCAGAAGACCAAAAGAAAACCACTTTCACATGTCCCTACGGGACTTTTGCCTTCAAAAGGATGCCGTTGTGATTGTACAATGCTCCAGCCATATTTTAACGGTGTATGCTTTCTATTTTCACCGACATGGTGGAAGATTCGATTGAAGTATTCATGGATCATTTTTCAGTTGTGGGTAATTCATTTGAGACATTTTTGGCTCTTCTTGGGCATGTCCTTCAAAGGTGTGTGGAAACCAACTTGGTCCTTAATTGGGAAAATGCCATTTCATTGTCAAAGAAGCATAGTCCTAGGTAACAAACTGTCACAAAAAGGGCTGGAGGTCGACAAGGCAAAAATTGAGGTTTTTGAGAAGCTGCCACCACCTATATCTATTAAAGGTATCCAGAGTTTTTTGGGGCATGCAGGGTTCTATAGGGGGTTTATCAAAGATTTTTCAAAAATTATACATCCATTGTGTAAACGAATGGAGAAAGAGGCAAAGTTTCTTTTTGATGAAGCTTGCTCAAAGGAATTTGATTGTTTGAAGAAAAAACTAAGCTCTACCCCGGTGAACATTAGTCTGGAGTGGTCCGAACCATTTGAGGTGATGTGTGATGCAAGTGGTACCACTCTAGGATCCGTGTTAGGGCAGAAGCGCAACAAGCTATTCCATCCAATTTATTATGCTAGAAAAATGCTGAATGGAGCGCAACATAACTACACCATTACTGAACAAAAACTATTAGATGTAGTTTATGCATTTGAGAAGTTCAGGGCATACTTGTTGGGCACTAAGGTGATAGTTCATACTGATCATGCAACTTTGTGATATTTGATGGCAAAGAAAGATGCTAAGCTAAGGTTGATCAGGTGGGTCTTGTTGTTGCAAGAGTTTGATTTTGAAGTGAAAGATCGAAAGGGGTGTGAAAATCAAGTGGCTGATCATTTATCGCGGTTAGAAACCAATGTGACCAACTCCAAAGAAACAGATATTGTGGCTTAATTCCCAGATGAAACAGTGATGAGGCTGACCCAAAGCAACATCCCTTGGTATGCCGATCTTGCTAACCATGTTGTTTCTTGGATTATGCCGGAGGAGTTGAACTCCTAACAGCAGAAGTGGTTCTTGTTTGATGTGAATAAATACTTTGGGATGAACCATATTTGTTTCACGAATGTGCAGACCATATCATTCGTCGATATGTACGGGAAGAAGAAATCAATGACATTCTGAATGCATGCCACACATCACCTGTCGGTAGACATCATAGTGGGGTGCGGACAACAACAAAACTGCTTCAAAGCGGTTACTACTGGCTATCTTTATATCGGGACGCGAATGAATTTGTGAAACAATGCACCCCTTGTCAAAAACAAGGTGGCGTATCAGGAATGCATAAATTGCCTCTCAATCCTACTTTAGAAGTGGAGTTGTTTGATGTTTGGGGTATAGATTTCATGGAGCCGTTTGTGAGTTCTTTCGGCCACAAGTATATATTAGTGGTCGTTGACTACGTGTCCAAATGGGTCGAAGCTGTAGCCCTGCCCAACAATGAGGGCATTAGTGATGGAGGCTCTCACTTTTGCAGCCGGATGTTTGCCTCTTTGTTAAGTAAATATGGGATAAAACACAAAGTTGCAACTCCATACCATCCTCAAATGAGTGGTCAGGTGGAAGTCTCGAACCGAGAAATTAAAAGCATTTTGGCAAAAATGGTGAACGCCAACCGGACAGATTGGTCCCGCAAGTTAGAGGATGCCCTCTGTGCATATCGAACTGCGTTCAAAACACCAATTGGGATGTTACCATACCAGCTAGTTTTTGGAAAGTCTTGTCACCTACCAATTGAGCTTGAGCACAAAGCTTTATGGGCATTAAAGACATTAAATCTGAATTTGGAAAAGTCTGCAAAAGGCAGAGTAAACCAACTTCATGATTTAGAGGAATTCAGACAGAGAGCATATAAACGTTCAGCATTGTATAAGGAGAAGATGAAGAGATGGCGCGATTCCAAGATCCTTCAGCACGAATTTCAAGTCAGTGACTTTGTACTACTTTTCAACTCTCGGTTGAGACTCTTTCCAGGTAAACTAAAGTCTAAGTGATCCGGTCCATTCAAGGTTACCCGAGTGTTCACAAATGGGGTAATTGAAATTTAGGGAAAAGAGGGTCCAACCTTCGAGGTGAATGGGCAACATTTGAAGTTATATCTTGGAGAATGCCATGAGATTTCAGTGCTCCAAGTGGTGTATTTGGAAGATGCTTGAAAGAATTTCCATGTCGTGCCACGGTGTTAAATAAGGCACTTCTTGGGAGGCAACCCAAGCGTTAGTTGTTTTGAATAATGTGTGCTTAATATGCAGAAACAGGAAATTATGTGATGCCAAGACCACTTCAGCGAACCGCCAAGTGGACTCGGTGATCGTGACTTAGCTCGCGTTCTTGGCATGAAGAATTAGCTGAGACTCTGGAATATTTGGCAACATACCCAGGCCACTTAGCGACTCACTAAAGTGATAGGTGAGCCCAATTTTTACTGCCCTTTGCATCATCCTGAAGGAACGGCGTTTTGGTGAAGTTGGTGATGTCTTATGTGCATTAGGCGATGCGCCGATGCTATTCGGCGTACCCGATTTAGACCACCTTTTGGTCCCAACTGGGGTGGTAGTGTTCTGGAAATTTTGGCGAGCTTCATGCAATTTGGCGATGCGCTGAAGGGTTCGGCGTCCCCCACAGCATTCCGCTGAATGTCCACTTAGTGAAGATTCCTACTAACCCTGTTTTGTTCGTTTAGTGCTTTAGTTTCTCATTGTTTATTTCTATTTTGTGTTCGTTCATTTTTACATTGAGGACAATGCTGGATGGTTTTGGTGGGGTGGAGACTTGTTAGAAATTCCACCTCTTGAGGGTGTTCGAATGGTTCTTGTGCAAATTTGAGTGTCGGTTGTGGTCAATACCGATGACTTGAATAGTGCTCTTAATTGAACGAAATGAATGTGCAGATATGATGAGCCAAACTAAGTTACATAGACAATATGTGAAATTTTAGCATCTCGTTGTGACTAGCCTATTGTCGATTAAGTCTCTTGTGATGAACATTGCACGCTAGCTAGAAAACATGGAGTCTTGTTTGATAATTGTATTAATGCCTTGTGTGGTGAGGTTGTCCTGAACATTGAGCTTGGTGACACCTAGAATTTGCCCCGTTGGTCCAGTTGATTGAGTGATGCAAGCAATTGAAATGATTTTAGGCAAAAGTTTTGAAGAGTGAACCAATTTGACAACGTACCTCTTTGTGGCCACCCTTGTGAGAAGTGTGAATCTTGTTTTGGCACCCTTTGAGCCTATCCTTTTCTTCGAAGAAACTTGAACAATTTTGACCTCTTTATCCGATCACCCATAACCTTCATGAAGTTTTGGTTTGTTTGAATAGCCAACTTAGGTCAAAAGCCTAAGTTGGGGGTGTGGGGAAAAAGACGAAAAGTCAAGAAGTGTGAAAAATCCCCCCTTTGATGGATTGTTTTGAAAAAGATGGAACCCCTCCATGTAAAAAAAAAAAAAGAGAAAGGAAATGAAAGAAAAGAAAAGAAAAAGACTGAAAAAGAGAAAAAGTTGTGAAATAAAGTTGTGAAAATAGGAAAAGAAATGGGGTATCCGGAGAATCATGTTAGTTGAATAATTGGGTTGATTATGATCATGTTTGATTGTGAAAGAGAAGGAGTGAAAGTGATTTTCAGACCATACTTCATGTAGGTAGAAGCCACTAAGCCTAAATGACCATACCTTTACACTCAACCCTGTTACAAGCCTTATAAAGACCTTTGTGATCTTGAGTGAGCTGAAACGAATGTTGATTGGAAAATAAGGGCAAGCCTATAAGTGGAGTCATGCATCTGTTCATCTTTGTGAGTGTGAGAGTTGTAGTGATTCCGGGACTTTAAATTGTTGAGAAATTTTGTGTGAATATGGAATCATCTTTGTTGTGAGGGAATTTGAATACCTTTGTTGAGCTTGAACTTGACTTTGAAGCAAGCACTATGAGCTTCAGTACACTTGATAATGGTGGGTCACAATTTGAAACTTTGAGTGCACAAATGATCATTGCATGTGTAGTTTGAACCTTGTTGTGTGCATTTATGTTGATGAGTGCGAGATTTCGACTCACTTAGGGCTTTGTTTTGATAGTATAAGTTTCCTCAAATGCCTATTTTGTGCTCTAAACTGATGTAAAGTGTTGATTTGCAGCTATAAAGTCTAAGGAGCAAGGCAAGGACACTACCGAGAAAAGAGGAATTAAAAAGCTGAAGAAGGGAACAAAAGCGATCGTGGTGATCGCCAAGGCCACTTGGCGAACCGTCTAGTGGCTTTTTAGCTCACCCAAAGTTACAGCAGGCCACTCCTGAGGTGAGGAAAATTGGGTGAAGGACACTTCCTTTCGGCGATTCGCCGATTGGATCGGGGAATAGGGAATAGTCCATCGATATTTATAGGCCGATCAACGAAGATGCAAGCAGGATGGCTATCTACAGGAGCAAATGGTGCATCGCGGAATCGATTGGAGAGCCCAACATAGACCGCCTAAAGTTACAGTCGCGATGGATGAAAACTCGAGCTAAGAAGGCGATGGACAGGAGCGATTGGCGACTCACCGACCTATTAGTGAAACACGACTTACCTCTCCGATTTGCCCTAAAGGCCAAATTTTGAAAGATTATAAATTGATTTTTTGAAAAGAGAGAAGGCATCCAAACATTCTGAAAACTTAGACTTAGAACGAAAACACTATTCTTGTTGGTTTTTGAAACAATTTTCAGGTAGATTTCGAGTTGGGTTTTCTAACTGAAGCAAAGTTTACTCATTTTAAGGTCTTGGAAATCAATACCCAGCTATGGAGCATGTAATAGGTATTCAATTTTCACTTTTTATGATGACTAGTTAAAACCCATTCTTGAGGATTTGACAATGTGATTAATTTCTTAATTTATTTGATGGGTGTTAGAGATTATTGATAGTATTACTAATTTGAAGTGGGTCAGATTTATTGTTGTTGTTAAATTGATATGTTGGAATGTTTATTTCAATATTGCTTACTGTTTTATCCTTGTTTGAGAGAGAGGTGTAACACCAAGGCTGTAAATTAGCATTCGTAGTGATTGGGTTTGTAACACCCCGTATGCTAGAACTACCAGAAATGAAGAATTCCAGAAGTTGGAGGTGCCACCTACGGACTACGGGTGACCCACGGACCGTAGGTGGGGTCCATTGATGACCACCTACACCTCCCTAGAAAGTCCAGGAAATTTGGCTAAGGGTAGACACATGCCAGGACCTACGAGACCGTAGGTCAGTCCACGGACCGTGGTCCAGGTCCGTGGATCATGGCCTTCAGGTCCGAACCCCAGAACCCCATCGACGGTTGACCAGCACAGACCCTGTGTCAGTCCACGGACCGTCGGTGGCCCCGACAGCTTTTAAGTCAGGGGTCGTTTGGTCTTTTCCCTACGTGTTAGACCCCTAAACTACGTCGTTTAACCCCTAAAATACATAGTTTTGGTCAGTTTGAGCCTAGTAACTTAATTAGAACTTACCCTAGTCAATTCATTCTCCAAAATTCATCAAACTTAGAGCAAAATAGAGGAGAAAGTCGAGCAGCCCTAGTTCAAGAACGCAGCGAGTTTTCATCAGTTCCAGTCCCGGAATCGAAAGATTTCTCCATGAATTTTGTCACCAGGTATGTGGGATTTCACTAGTGGGATCCTTTCATCCATTGGGTCCCTAGAATTCAGTCAGATTCTTGATTCCCTTCATATTATCTAGACCTAGAGTTTCTAGAATTTCAGCAGATCATTATGAATTAGTTACTTTAATGTTCGTAATCAGATTATCATGATTTTAGTATTGTTTTGCGTAGATTCTTTCATAAACTCAGAACCCAATCTATGTAGTTCTTTTAATTCATGAATTACACATGCTAGGTAAGTTATTTCAGATATAGATGCCTCAGATTCGAATGTTTCATTATTTAGTACATTAATGTTGTATTTTCAGCTAGCATGTCAGTATTTTGAGTTATCCAGTATTACAGAAATTCAGTCATAAATTGTTAACTACATAATCAATTGGCAGTAGCTTAATACCGAGTGGACTAGGGTCAGTCACCCTCAAGTCCCAGAACTATGTGCCCTCGTAGGTTGTAAGTCCCCTCTGTGGGCATCATTTTAGTGATCACGACAGTCATGCCTCTATACCTCTGGCAGGGTATATTGGCTCCTCTCGATGGGGCGCATACATCGGACTCCACATTTAGTTCATGTGGTTTTATGTCGGTTATTAGTAGCTCTCTCACAATCAGATTCTATTGCATTGACCATGTTATCAGTTACAGTCAGATTTTAGTCTTAGCATGTTATAAACTTGATTATTGCATTCTGTTAGTTCATGTTCAGTATTCTTAGTATAGTACCATGCTTATATCATATCAATGCTCAGTTATATGATTTGTTCAGTTATGTTATTTTTCAGCTTTACTCTGTCCTGCATGCTCAGTACCTTTTAAGTACTTACACATACTCTGCACTACATCTTCTCGTGATGTAGGTTCAGGTTCTCATCTTTCAGATCACGCATAGAACGATTTCCGATCTTCAGCTCGTGAGTCCTTATTCTCCGAGGACGACATTCATGTTTCCTTTGCTTTTAGTCTTAGTTTCTTTTTTTGCTAGATTTAGCTGGGGCATGTCCCAACATTTCTAGTCAGTTAGAGGCTATTTTCAGACATAGTTAGAATCAAATTTAGCATTTGAGTTTGACCTTTCAGTTGTTGTTAAACTCTCAGTTTTATATATTCAGATAGTTTATGGGTATTCCCCATCATTTCAGTTTATCTCATGATTTAGCTTCCGCACAGTATTTCTTTACTTCAGTGTATTTAGTATGCTTATGATATGCCAGCTCAAGGTTAGCTTGGGGTCACTCGTGATCCTAGGTCCCGTGTCCGCGTCCTGGGGTAGCTTCGAGGTGTGATAAACTTGGTATCAGAGGCAGGTTTAAGTGTCCTAGGATATCTAAAAAGCCGCACTAAGTAGAGTTTTTTTCATGGGTGTCAAGTGGACCACATCTAATGAGGGGGAAGCTACGAAGTGTTTTAGGAAAGCCTCATTTTCTTGATATTCTTATCGTGCGTGGGTATGATCTCCTTTCTAATTCATCGTTATGCATTTCAGATCATGCATCCTTGTAGAGCTAACACAAGGAATGCTAATGCAGCTCCTCTAGTCCCAGATCAGGAAGTTTCAAATGCTAAATTTTGGAACGCCATTCAGCTTTTGGCTCAGAGTGTGACTATCCAGGTTCCTGCTCCTGCAAATTCTAATGTTGGGACAGCTGCAGCTAGAGTTCATAATTTTGTTAGGATGAATCTGCCTGAGTTCTTAGAATCGCAGATTGATGAGGATCTCCAAAATTTCATCGATGAGGTCAATAAGATCTTTGAAATGATGCAGGTAACTGGTAATGATAGGGTTGAGTTGGTATCCTATCAGCTTAAGGATGTAGCTCATTTTTGGTATACTCAATGGAAAGAGAACAGGGGTACAGATGCAGCTCGTATCAATTGGGAATGTTTTAATGAGACTTTTCTGGACAGGTTCTTCCCAAGAGAGTTTAAGGAGGCAAGAGCTCAGGAGTTCATGAACTTGAGGCAAGGTAACATGACAGTCTAAGAATATGGACTCAAGTTCACCCAATTCTCCAGGTATGCTCCTCACATGGTTGCCGATTCCAGGGCTCAAATGAACAAGTTTATGTATGGAGTGTCAGACTTAGTGAAAATAGAGTGTAGAAATGCGATGTTGCTGTTAAATATGAACATCTCTAGGCTCATGACTCATGCTCAGCAGGTTGAGGGAGATAAGCTTAGGGAACATGCTAAGGAGAATAAGAAGGCTAGGACATACAACTATGAGTATTCTCAACAAAAATCGGGTGGTGGAAATTGCTAGTAGGTTCAACAAAAGTCTTCAACCCCAGCACCTTAATCCACTAGTGCTCCATCCTCCAGGTTCCGACAGGATCAAAAGGGTAGGGCATCAGGCACTAAGTCTCAGCGGAGTGTTTTGGGTACTAGGACCTACCCAACTTGTCCAAAGTGTAGTAAGAACAACCCAGGTGAGTGTCTTGCAGGAAAGGAAGGATGCTTTGGGTGTGGTCAGTCTGGTTAGAGGTTGAGAGATTGTCCTTCTTCTAAGCAGGGTCAAGGAAGTAATAATGGTAGAGCTCAGTCCACAAGTTCAGCAGCACCAGCAGGTCACCCGACTCAGCAGGGTAACTCATCTGGAACAGGTGGCGGTCAGCGCCAAAACAGGTTGTATGCTCTTCAGGCTCACCAGGATCAGGAAGATTCTCCTTATGTGGTCACTGGTACGTTACGAGTTTTTAACTTAGATGTTTATGCTTTGTCAGATCCAGGGGCTACTCTTTCCTTTGTAACTCCTTATATAGCAGTCAACTTCAATGTTAGTCCAGAAACTCTCTCAGAAGCCTTCTTAGTCTCTACTCCAGTCTGTGAGCCAATTATAGCTAGACGGGTATACAAAAATTGCCTTGTCACAGTCTCTTAGAAAGTCACCTTAGCAGATCTTGTACAGTTAGAAATGGTAGACTTTGATGTCATTCTAGCCATGGATTGGTTACATTCCTGTTATGCCTCAGTCGATTGTAGAACTAGGATTGTTCGTTTCCAGTTTCACGATGAACCAATCTTAGAATGAAAGGGTAGTAGCTTAGCTCCTATGGGTCGATTCATTTCTTACCATAAGGCCAGAAATATGATCTCTAAGGGTTATCTCTATCATCTAGTTCAGGTTAAGGATTCAAGCTCCGAAACCCTAACTCTTGAGTCAGTTCCATTAGTAAATGAGTTTCCAGAAGTGTTTCCATAAAATCTTCCCGGAGTTCCTCCCGATACGGAAATTGACTTCGGAATTGATCTCCTTCCAGATACCCAACCTATTTCTATTCCTCCTTACAGAATGGCTCCAGTTGAGCATAAGGAATCGAAAGAGCAGTTGAAAGACCTTTTAGATAAGGGATTCATCAGACCTAGTATTTTGCCATGGGGTGCATCAGTGTTGTTTGTGAAAAAGAAAGATGGTTCTCTCATAATGTGCATTGACTATCGACAGTTGAACAAAGTCACAATCAAGAATAAGTATCCCATTCCCAGGATTGATGACTTGTTTGACAAACTTCAAGGTGCTAGTCATTTTTCGAAGATAGACCTCAGATCCGGTTATCATCAGCTCAGAGTCAAAGATAGTGACATTCAGAAAACAGCCTTCAGAACTCGGTATGGTCATTATGAATTTGTAGTTATGTCGTTTGGACTAACCAATGCTCCTGCAGCTTTCATGGATTTAATGAACAGGGTATTCAAGTAGTATTTGGACTTGTTCGTTATCGTCTTTATTGATGATATCCTCATTTACTCTAGGAATGAGGAAGAACATGTGACTTATTTGAGAGTTGTTCTGCAAAATTTAGCAAATGTGAGTTTTGGTTACAATCAATTACTTTCCTTGGGCATATAGTATCCAGTGAAGGGATCCGAGTGGATTCTCAGAAAATTGAAGGAGTGAAACAATGGCCCAGACCTACCTCTCCTACAGATATCAGAAGTTTCTTGGGTTTAGCAAGTTATTACAGAAGGTTTGTGGAAGGATTTTCATCCATAGCTTCTCTATTGACTAAGTTGACTCAGAAAAAGGTCAAATTTCAGTGGTCAGATAATTGTGAGAAGAGTTTTGCAGAACTGAAAACTAGGTTGACTACAGCTCCGGTTTTGACTCGACCAGAGGGTTCAGACGGTTATGTGATCTATTGTGATGCATCCAGGGTCGGCCTAGGGTGTATGTTGATGCAGCGAGGTAAGGTTATAGTTTATGCTTCTAGACAATTTAAGGTGCATGAGAAGAATTATCCGACTTGTGACCTCGAGCTTGCAACATTGGTGTTTGCACTTAATATTTGGAGACATTACTTGTATGGTGTTCACGTAGATGTGTTCACAGACAATAAGAGCCTTCAGTATGTGTTCACCCAGAAAGAGTTGAATCTTCGCCAGAGGAGATGGCTTGAGTTCCTCAAGGATTATGACATGAATGTGCTTTACCATCCAGGTAAGGCCAATGTAGTAGCAGATGGACTTAGCAGACTATCTATGGGTAGTGTAGCACATGTTGAGGAAGAAAGAAAAGAACTAGCAAATGATGTTCACAGGCTTGCTCGCTTCGGAGTTCGCCTTATGAGCATATCAAATAATGGTGTAACAGTTCAGAATGGGTCAAAATCTTCATTCGTAGTGGAGGTTAAGGAAAATCAAGACAGTGATCCGATATTGCTTCAACTAAAGGGTGTAGTTCATCAGCAGAGAGTTAAGGTATTCTCCCAAGGGGGAGATGGTGTGCTTCGCTATCAGGGTCGATTATGTATTCCTAGGGTGGGTGAGTAGAGACAACAGATTCTTGAAGAAGCCCATAACTCCAGGTATTCTATTCATCCAGGTGCCACTAAGATGTACCGTTATTTGTGGGAAGTCTTTTGGTCGAATGGCAAGAAGAGTGATACAGCAGATTTTGTGGCTAAGTACCCCAATTGTCAGCAAGTGAATGTAGAATGTCAGAAACCAGGGGTTATGACTCAAGAGATCAACATTCCTACTTTGAAGTGGGAAGTGATCAACATGGACTTCATTACAAGTTTACCTCGTACTCGCAGACAGTATGACTCCATTTGGGTGATAGTTGATAGAGTCACTAAGTCTGCGCGCTCTTTGGCTGTTAAGACTACAAATTCGGCGGAGGACTACGCCAAGCTTTACATTAATGAGATAGTCAGGTTGCATGGCGTTCCTTTGTCCATCATCTCAGAAAGAGGTCCCTAGTTTACCTCTCATATCTGAAAGTCATTTCAGAAAGGTCTTGGTACTCACATTAATCTTAGCACAGCGTTTCATCCGCAGATGGATGGTCAGGCAGAGCGTACCATTCAGACCTTATAGCACATGTTGAGAGCTTGTGTGATCAACTTCAAGAGTAGTTGGGATGATCACCTTCCTATTACAGAGTTCGCCTACAATAATAGCTACCATTCCAGCATTCAGATGGCCCCTTATCAGTCATTGTATGGGCGTAGATGTAGATCTCCAGTTGGTTGGTTTGAAGTAGGTGAAGCAGCCTTGATAGGGCCAGATTCGGTTCATGATGCTATGGAAAAAGTACAGCTCATCAGAGATAGACTTAAGACAGCCCAGAGTCACCAGAAGTCATATGTAGATTTAAGGAGAAGGGACTTGGAGTTCCAAATTGATGATTGGGTCTTCCTGAAAGTGTCACCTATGAAGGGGGTGATGAGATTTGGCAAGAAAGGGAAGCTCAATCCCAGATATGTAGGCCCTTACAAGATCTTGAAAAGGGTTGATAAAGTGTCTTACAATTTAGAGTTGCCAGCAGAACTAGCAGCAGTGCATCCGGTGTTTTACATTTCGGTGTTGAAGTTGTGTGTGGGTGCTCCAGCATCCATAGTACCTTTATAGAGTGTGGCTGTAAAGGATAGCCTCACTTATGAGGATGTACCAGTTGAGATTCTTGATCGTCAGGTTAGAAGGTTGAGAAACAAAGAAGTCACTTCAGTTAAGGTTTTGTGGAGGATTCAATATGTAGAGGGAGCTACTTGGAAATCAGAAGCAGCTATGAAGGCCAACTATCCTTATCTCTTTCCTTTCGATTCCATTCCAGCTTGAGGTAATAATTCCTTTTCAGTTTTTGTGTCATTCATGTGCAGATTCAGTCTTAGTATCATGCTCCTTCAGTTTGTACTTGCATTTTAAGCGTATTTGCATGTCCTTGGAACTTAGTTCAGTCAGAAAGCAGTTTCTAGTAATTAGTGGTAGGGTTTGCAGCTCTTTCCCGACATCTTCAGCAAGTTTAGTCTTCATTCGAGGACGAATGTTCCCAAGGGGGGATAATGTAACAACCCGTATGCTAGAACTACAAGAAATGCAGATTTCCTGAAGTTGCAGGTGCCACCTACGGACCGTAGGTGGGGTCCGTGGATTGCCACCTGCAGCTCTTCCCCAGAAAGTCAAGGAAATTTGGCTAAGGGTAGACCCACGTCAGGACCTACGTATTGTAGGTCAGACCACGGGACGTGGTCTAGGTCCGTGGATCGTGGCCTTCAAGTCTGAGCCCCAGAACCCTATCGACGGTTGACCAGCACGAACCGTCGGTCAGTTCCGTTGGTGGCCCCGACAGCTTTTAAGTCAGGGGTCATTTTGTCTTTTCCCTATGCGTTGGACCCCTAAAATACATCGTTTAACCCCTAAACTACGTAGTTTTGATCAGTTGAAGCCTAGTAACTTAATTAGAACTTACCCTAGTCAATTCATTCTCCAAAATTCATCAAACTTAGAGAAAAAGAGAGGAGAAAGTCGAGCAGCCCTAGTTCAAGAACGCAACGAGTTTTCATCAGTTCCAGCCATGGAATCGAAAGATTTCTTCGTGAATTTCGTCACCAAGTATGTGGAATTTCACTAGTGGGTTTCTTTCACCCATTAGGTCCCTAGAATTCAGTCAGATTCTTCACTCCCTTCATATTATCTAGACCTAGGGTTTCTAGAATTTCAGCATATCATTATGAATTAATTACTTTAATGTTCCTAATCAGAGTATCATGATTTTAGTATTGTTTTGCGTAGATTCTTTCATAAACTCAGAACCCTAGCTATGTCGTTCTTATAGTTCATGAATTACACATGCTAGGTAAGTTATTTCAGATATACATGCCTCAGATTCGAATGTTTCATTATTTAGTACATTAATGTTGCATTATCAGTTAGCATGTCAGTATTTTGAGCTATCATGTATTACATAAATTCATTCATAAATTGTTAACTACATAATCAATTGGAAGTAGCTTAATACCGAGTGGACTAGGCTCAGTTACCCTCATGTCCCAGAACTACATGCCCCTGTATGTTGTAAGTCCCATCTGTGGGCATCATTTTAGTGATCACGCCAGTCATGCATCTATACCTCTAGCAGGGTATATTGGGTCCTCTCGATAGGGCGTATACATCGGACTCCACATTTTGCTCAAGTGGTTTTATGTCGGTTATTAGTAGCTCTCTCACAGTCAGATTCTCAGCATGTTATAAACTTGGTCATTGCATTCAGTTAGTTCATGTTCAGTATTCTCAGTATAGTACCATGCTTATATCATATCATTGCTCAGTTATATGCTTTTTTCAGTTATGTTATTAGTCAGCTTTACTCTATCCTGCATGCTCAGTACCTTTCAAGTACTTACACATACTCTGCACTACATCTTCTCGTGATGTAGGCTCAGGTTCTCATCTTCCAGATCACACGTAAATCGATTCCTGATCTTCAGCTCAACAGTATTAGTGGTGAGTCCTCATTCTCCGAGGACGACAGACATGTTTCCTTTACTTTTAGTCTTAGTTTTAGTTTTAGCTAGATTTAGTTGGGGCATGTCCCAGCACTTCAAGTCAGTTAGAGGCTATTTTCAGACATAGTTAGAATCAGCTTTAGCATTTGAGTTTGACCTTTCAGTTGTTGTTAAACTCTCAGTTTTATATATTCAGATAGTTTATGGGTATTCCCCATCATTTCAGTTTATCTCATGATTTAGCTTCCGCACAATATTTCTTTACTTTAGTTTATTTAGTATGCTTATGATATACCAGCTCAAGGTTAGCTTGGGGTCACTCGTGATCCTAGGTCCCGTATCCACGTCCTGGGGGTAGCTTCGGGGCATGACAGGGTTGTTGTGGGTTCAGCTCGAGAGAGTGAATCCTAAACCTCATTCTAGCTATCTAGCTTGAGAGAGTAGATGAAGTGAGGTTGTGGGCTGGTTATAGTGTTTAGCCTGTTGAGGTTCAGAAGAACTCAACTGAAAGTGCGATAATTGTTCGAAAGAAAGCTATCTCATCTAACGTTCATCCTACCCACGAAGTTTTAGTAACTTTCAGTAATTACCTAGCACCCATTTAGCGAAAATTGGCAGTTGGTCGATCATTCCTCCAAGTACCTCTTAATCGTTTAATTACCCCTGTTGTTGTTATTGTTGTGATTGCTGATTGATATAAAATTCTCCCACCTGACATTTATGTCAATCTTTTGATTTATTTAAGTGATTCCGATAATTTATATTCCTACAACCAATTGAACCGCATTTAATACTTCATAATTGAATTCAAAACTTGTACCACTCCATGTGGGTTCGACCCCAACTCACTTGTTGGGTTTATACTAGATTACGACCGTATACACCTAGTATCGGATGAGGTGTAGGTGAGCGTTAATCAAGTCAATCAAAGGGGTTCTTCCCTAGTAACATGTCAAGGACCACGGGCATCTTAACAGCCCCTGAAGCCCCATACGGACTATGAAGTCGGCCGTGAAAGGGGTTTCTCAGACTTAGAGTTTCAGGTAAACTTCAAACAATCATATCTTTTATCACAAAATGAATTAGGTGGTCCATGACCTATCAAATTAAGGATCTCTGAGTCCTATTTCCAACACCATTTAGGTTGCCTAATTCCAAGCTTGGAGTAAAAAGTTATGCCTGAAAAAGTGAAGCCCTGTTGGGCAAAGTTTCTTCACGACCCGTAAGACGGGCCGTGGTAAACTAAACAACCTGTTTTGGCCTTCGATTGAGCAAAATTTGGCAGTTTTAAGTCAGGGGTTATTGGGTGTTTTTCCAATTTATTTAACTCAATACTACGTCATTTTACCTTCAACCCAAAGACCTATATAATGATTTTAAACCCCCAAATGACCCAAACTCAATTGATTCTCTTAAAATTCCAAAAGTTGATCAAGCTCCTCCTCTCAAATATTTCTCTCTCTCAAGGAAGAAGAAGAAGTCAAGTTAGGGTTTCAAGATCAAGCCTTCAATTCACCAAATTGTTTAACGGCTTTGAACTCCAAGGTATTATAGTCTTCATCTATGGAGCTCTTTCTTCCATAGAGTTCCTAAATTCTCCAATTTTGAAGTTACAAATCTCCAATTGAAGTTAGGGTTTTCTTCCATGTCATGGGTTCCTTTCAATGTTGATCTTATTGATTGTTTTCAAACTTTTTATGCATGAATTGAAGTAATTGCATGTTTTTAAGATGAATCCCCATGAACCCATGTTTTCTAAGCTAGGATGATATAATGTGGGTCTTAAACCATGAAAGATGAATTCATGAAGATATGTATGTCCTTTTGATGAGATTTATGTAAATGAAGTTGAGGATGAATTGACTTAAAAACCATGTTGAAGCTTATGAATTATTGAAAAGAATGCATGTCTATGAAAGTAATTCTTATAACTCAAGAAATCTTATAAATAAAGATATCGATATGTTCTATGAAACTTTTCCACATGACATGAACGACATCTAGACTTGCCCTCAATTCTTTTCAGGGTATTTTCCCAAATTAGGTCTTGATTAGTATGGTATCTGGATATGTCATCAATGATCATAGATCACACATTCAAAATTATTTCAATTAGTAGTAGGGCATTTCTAGTATGAAGTGAATGACTATGGGTCTTAAAAGATATTATGAAAAGATCATGGATAGTGAAAGGTTTTCTCAGTCATTGTCTAAGAAGCTATCCTATGATAAGACAAGTGGGGACTACCCATTTCTCTTAATGATAAGATGAGTTAAGATTAATAAATATTCTGTGGAATTTATGCTTAGCACCGAGAGGATATTTAGATAGAAGCTCACTCATAGCTAGAGATCGGGTTTCTAGTAGCAATCTCCTTATCCCATACCTATGTGCCACCATAGGATTATTTTCTTAGATAGACATTAGCTAGTGGATCCACTTATGCTAGAAGTTCATGGTCCTACCTTGACAAGTAGGACACTCTCTTTTCGGTGTGGGAGCATTACATTGGATTCCATGTTATAACTCACATGGTCTCTGTGTGGATTGAGGATACTTTCCACAATAATAATGAACTAAGGTTACTTCAAGAAGTGTTTCACATGTGTTCAAAGATGATTTTACTCTCATTGAACATGATTACGATTTATGTTTTCTAACCCTCTTATCTTATGTTTTGACTTGATCTTTGCATATCACGAAAAGTCCTTTTAGCATGTCACGACCGAGGGGTACCCCCTTGATGTAACATGGCGTATAGAACCTCAAATGACTCCATACAAGCCACTTAGCTCTCATAACATAAGAAATAGAACAGTAAGAGTAAAACAATAGTTCAAGTCCAATAGTTTTATAAAACGAAAAGCAGAAGTCTACTACACTTGTCTCAATATAGCCATCTAATACAATAGAATGAAATTGGTCCTAGCCCATACATCATGTTCAAATGAAAAATACATGAAAGAAAGTGAAAACAATAAACTCCATCCTCGAAGCATGAGGACTCACCAAAGCTCGAAAATATCTCAAGCCAACCTCTAGCCATGAAACTGAGGACCCTGAATATCGGACCCTACATTTAGGAAAATGTAGGCAAGAGTATGCGTTAGCACAAAACAATGTACCAAGTATGATAGCCATGCAGGCCCTAAATGAGTCTAAATCTCGGACTAATCAACACCCCAACTTAAACTTTTGCTTGTCAAGATCAATCAGTTCAACAAGGATGTCTACAAACAGTGCTGCTTAAGACTCAACACAAATGCACACAAAAGGATCAAACTAGACATACAATGCTCAATTGTGTACTCAAAGTTTCAAATTGTGACTCACCATTATCAAGTATACTCAAGATCACAATGCTTGCTTCAAATGAAAGTTCAAGCTCAACAAAAGTATTCAAATGCCTTCACAACAAAGAAGATTCCATACTCGCACAAAATTTCTCAACAATTTAATATTCGGGAATCACATACAACTCTCACTCTTACAAAGATGAATACATACATGACTCCACCCATAGGCTTGCCCTTATTTTCCAATCAACCTTCTTTTCAGCTCACTCAAGATCCCAAAGTTCTTTTTAAGGCTTGTAATGGGGCTGAGTGTAAAGGTATGGTCGTTTTGGCTTAGTGGCTTCTACCTTCATGAAGTATGGCCTGGAAATCACTTTTTCTCCTGATCTTTCACATTCAAACATGTTCATAATCCACCCCATTATTCAACTTTATATGACTCACCGGATACCCCATTCTTTTGACTCCTTTCACATACTTTATTTCACAACACTTCTTTTTCATTCTTTTTCATTTACACCTTTTTTTTATTTTTTTTAATATGGAGAGGTTCCATCTTTTTGAAAACAATCCATCACGGGGGAATTCTTCACACTTCTTGACTTTCCTCCTTTTTCACCACACCCCCAACTTAGGCTTTTGGCCTATGTTGGATATTCAAGCAAACCAATACTTCATGAAGGTTATGGGTCATGGGATAAAGAGGTCAAAGTTGTTCAAGTTTCTTCCAAAGAAAATGATAGGCTCAAAGGGTGCCAAGAAAGGTTCACACTTCTCACAAGGTTGCCACAAAGTGGTATATTATCAATTTGGTTCACTTTTCAAATTTTTTGCCTAAGGTCATTTCAATTACTTGCTTCAATCAATCAATCAGACCAACGGGGCAAATTCTAGGTGTCATCAAGCCCAATATTCAAGACAACCTCGCCACACAAGGCATTCGCTACAATTATCAAACAAGACTCCACACTTTCTAGCTAGCGTGCAATGTTCATCACAAGGGAATTAATCGACAATCGGCTAGTCACAACGAGATGCTAAAAGTTCACATATTATCTATGTAACTCAGTTTTCCTCATCGTAGCCGCACATTCATATCGTTCAATTAAGAGCACTATTCAAGTCATTGGTAGTGACCACAACTGACACTCCAATTTACACAAGAACAACCACAATTACAGACAAAAGAGGTGGCAACATATTTCAAACTTGGTTCAAAACCATTTTCATATTAAAACAATGGACCACAATGTATCAACAACAACGATATATATAAACACCAATAGGCTTCAATATTCACAAAACTAAAAC
>JAJONR010002100.1:0-62044 GCA_029582245.1 Solanum etuberosum
GCTTTGTGGTTTATTGTGATGCGTCCAGAGTCGGTTTGGGTTGTGTGTTAATGCAGAATGGCAAAATTATAGCTTATGCCTCCAGACAGCTTAAGATTCACGAGAGGAATTACCCAATCCATGATCTAGAGTTGGCTGCCGTAGTATTTGCTTTGAAAATATGGCGTCATTATCTTTATGGTGTTCATGTGGATGTGTTCACCGATCACAAGAGTCTTCAGTATGTGTTTAGTCAGAAAGAGCTTAATCTCAGACAGAGAAGGTGGTTAGAGTTACTCAAGGATTATGACATGAGTATTCTCTATCACCCAGGTAAGGCTAATGTTGTTGCTGATGCCTGGAGTAGATTGTGTATGGGTAGTACTTCCCATTTTGAGGAAGACAGGAAAGAGTTAGGAAAAGATTTGCATAGACTTGCACGATAAGGAGTTCGTTTAATGGATTCCAATGAAGGGGGAGTGGTTGTGATGAATAGGGCTGAATCATCATTAGTGTCTGAAGTTAAAGAGAAACAAGACCAAGATCCTATTTTGCTTGAATTGAAGGTAAATGTTCATAAGCAAAAAGTAATGGCTTTTGAACAAGGGGGGGATAGTGTATTGAGGTATCAAGGTAGACTGTGTGTGCCAAGGGTGGATGAACTTCAAGAGAGGATCATGGAGGAAGCTCATACCTCCAAATATTCTATCCATCCGGGTTCCACAAAGATGTATCGTGATTTAAAAGAGGTTTATTGGTGGAGTGGTATTAAGAAGGGCATTGCAGAGTTTGCTGCTAAGTGTCTGAATTGCCAACAAGTTAAAGTAGAGCACCAGAGGCCCGGTGGTATGGCTCAGAATATAGAGATTCTGGAATGGAAGTGGGAGATGATCAATATGGACTTTCTTACAAGTTTACCGTGGTCTCGCAGGCAGCGTGATTCCATTTGGGTGATTGTAGATCGCATGACTAAATCAGCCCATTTCTTACCGGTAAAGACTACCCATTCAGCAAAGGATTATGCCAAGTTATATCTTCAAGATGTAGTTAGACTTCATGGAGTTTCAGTGTCCATTATTTCAGATAGAGGTGCACAATTTTAGAAGTCATTCCAGAAAGGTTTGGGTTCAAATATGGACTTGAGTACTGCTTTTCATTCTCAGACTGATGTTAAAGAAGAGCGCACTATTCAGACTTTAGAAGATATGTTGAGGGCTTGTGTGATTGATTTCAAAGGTAATTGGGATGATCACCTACCTCTCATTGAGTTTGCTTATAACAATAGTTACCACTCTAGCATCCAAATGGCTCCGTTTGAGGATCTTTATGTGAGAAGATGTAGATCTCCTATTGGATGGTTTGAGGTTGGTGAAGCTGGGTTGATAGAACCAGATTTAGTTCATCGATCTATGGAGAAAGTGAAGGTTATTCAAGAGAGAATGAAAACAGCACAGAGTCGTCAGAAATCCTATACAGATGTTAGGAGAAGAGACTTAGAGTTTGAAGTAGATGATTGGGTATACTTGAAGGTTTCACCCATGAAGGGTGTTATGAGATTCGGTAAGAAGGGAAAGCTAAGTCCCCGATATATTGGTCCTTACAGAATATCCAAGAGGATCGGTAAAGTGGCTTATGAGTTAGAGCTACCGCAAGAGTTGGCAGCGGTTCATCCAGTATTTCACATTTCTATGTTAAAGAAGTGTATGGGCAATCCTTCACTCATCATACCTGCTGAAGATATTGGTATTAAGGATAACTTATCTTATGAGGAGATTCATGTTCAGATTCTAGATCGTCATATCTTATGAGGAGATTCCTGTTCAGATTCTAGATCGTCAAGTTCGCAAGTTGAGGACCAAGGAAGTAGCATCAGTCAAAGTTTTGTGGAGAAATCAGTTTGTTGAGGAAGCTACTTAAGAAGCTGAGGAGGACATGAAGAAGAGGTACCCACATCTCTTCGAGTCTGTAGAAATTCCAAATTAAGGTACTAATCATTTTCTTGGCATTTGTTTTAACTTGGCTTGTTGTATTTATATTTTTCTTGTTGGGTGTTTAAGCTGGATGTTAGATGTTACACCCTTAGCCTACTAGGAGTAATCTCATTCAAGGACGAATGTTCCCAAGGGGGAGATATTGTAACACCTCGCTATTTGAAAGAACTATAATTAGAAAGAAACCATTTTTGGAAATAAGTAAATTTGGAAATTTTGGCACGTATGTTAAGTATGAGTTTTGGATCAACTTCAAATGATCATAAATCCAAGTACAGGATGAGTTAGGTGGGCTACAGATATCAAATGAAAGGTCTTTGAATTATGTTTCCAATGCCACCGAGTTTGCTAAGTTTCGAGCTCATATGAGGGTGATCTGCCCGTTTGAAGTCGGACTGTCCGGATAAGGAAAGTCACCTGGATTTAAGAGGGGTATTTTGGTCTTTTCCTTACCCTATTAAGTTAGTTCATTTTTAGTAATTAATTAGGGGTCTAAACTGATTTGTTTCAGTTTACGCATTCAAAATTAACGCTAGGGTTTTAAGAAAAGAGTTCAAGAAGAGAAAAGAAGAGAAAAGAGGAGAAAGGTCAAGATATCGTCGAGTTCTTGAGGATTTCGTTACGGATTTCGCCAAGGAATCGATCCTAAGAGGTATGTGAGTTCACATAGCATTGGGATTCATTCACCCATGCGCCAATCATGTTAATTTCACCGTTAAATTTGTTCTAGAAAGTTGAAGGTTAATGTTCTTGATTTGTGTTCTTGAAATTGAATTTTCTTCTTGAGATTGATGAGCTCTTGAGGAAATCATGTCGATTTTAGAGTTGTGTTTGATTAGATTCTTGTGTACATGTATTGGGTAGCTGAATCTAAAAAGAAGTTGGGAAAAAGAATAGAATTTAGTCGAGTAAAGATCATAAAATGAGAAGAAAAATTAGTCGGATTTACCTGGGGGAGGGCTGGCGCGACGCGCCACTGATACGCCAGCAGAACTGGCGTGGCGCGCCAGCAGTGCGCCAAAAATGAGTCTCCGAACATCAGGGGCTGGCGCCCCGTGCCAGCAGTGTGCCCGGGTCGTCTGCCCCTACCCTTTTTCTGTCATTTAGCTCGTCTGAGTCCTTCTAAAGTGTACTAACACTTCCTATTGATTCTAACTACTCTAAATGACTTCTAAACATCTAGAAATCATCCCTAAACACAAATCATAACATTGAATCCATAAATTTAAATTCAAGGAAAGTTAAGACCTAAGTCTATAGAGTTCTTAGAGTCTTTTCAAAAGTCTTTTACAAACATTTTAAACTTGTTTTAAAGACTTGAGCATTGAGTTGAGTAAGAGTAAGAGTGAAGTTCATTAATTCAAAACATTATATGGGAACTAAGTATTCCCAAGAGTAAAATGTTTTCACATTTAAACAAGAGAGGAAACACCGATTTCCAAGAGAGCTTTTGAGCTAGTATTTGAGTAATAACCTCAAACCACAGAGAAAGAGTTATGTTTTTAAACATATGAGCTGAGTATATTTTGGGAGTAGTATTGAGCACCGATATGGGGACGAGTTCATAATAACTCAAGTCTCCATAAACCATGTAGCCATCATGGGTAGAAAGGGTCATACTTTTTAGATGATTCCTTAAGGCTTTTTAGCATAGACTAGTGGATCAACTTAGTTGAGGCGTTCTATATCCTGGAAAGTTATAGGATAGTTCTGGCAGCGTGGACGAGACGATGTATCATCACATAGCTCATAGTGATGGTTGTCGGTTAGAGAAACTCCCACAAAGTTATATTATACTTTATTATATAAAAATTGAGTTGTTATTATATTTTTCAATACATTGAGTTTCTACCTACTGTTTTAAATGCTTTATATAAACTGCATCTTTATTGTTGTTTATTTCTGCATTGAGTTGAGTATCCACGAGTTGAGTAAAGTTGAGGTAAGTGTTTCTTTCAGAATTCAGTTCAAGCTTATGGCATGCTTAGTTTTCCCCTCGCATGCTCGTACATTAAATGTACTGATACCATTTGTCCTGCATCATTTTATGATGCAGATACAAGTAACCAGGATCAACACCCAGCGCTTCGTTGATCCAGTTGGGCATTCAGAGTCATGTGAGCCTCCTTGCTTTCCGGAGGATCCCTTTTTACATTGTTTTAGCATTTTCAGTTGTTAGGATGATCGGGGGTCTTGTCCCGACATCCCTCATAGTTTTAGAGGCTCCATAGACGGATAGTTATTAGTTCATTAGTCTTGATATTTCAGTTGTTTGTTATAAGACTTGGTTTCCCACTTTGGCTAGTTGAATGTTTATTTCTAAAACATTCTAAGTTATTTTGAGACAGTTGAGTAGAGTTGCATTTGATTTCTTTTATTAATGCTTAGAGTCTTCCACTGAGTAGTAAGCCAGACCAAGGGTTCTCTTGGGGCCAACAATGGTTCTCAAGTGTCAGTCCCGCCCAGGGTATAGGCTCGGGGCGTGAAAAAATACATAGAAGAATTCATCACAAAATTAAAACACAACTCATCGAAACCTCCAATCTTGAAAGGTGCCTATTTGACACTTCTTTTGTTCTTTCTAAATAATGGGAAAAAAGTCTGAAATATATCCGGGTTTTGACCAAAATTGGTGTAACAATATCAAACTTTGGAATGGACCTTTTATCCCTCCCCCACCCCACACACACACTATTTAATAGTGTATTTTAAAGGTATACATGTTTCCATCTAGACATCATAAATATTACATCATTATAAATAGTAATGTGTCCACGTGGGCACATATATACCTTTAAAATACACTATTAAATAGCACAGGGAGGTAAAAGATCCTCCATAAAATTTGGCATCGTAACAACAATTTCGGCTAAAGTTGAAGTATTTTTCATACCCTTTTCCCCTAAATAATCATTTTCTTGATATTTATTAAAACTTTAGATTTTGGTAGAATCCATTAACTGCAATTTATAGAGATATAGTATCATTTATAAAAATGAATAATATTTTTAGGCATGCAGTAAAACATGATTATATCTTTGTTTTATGTATGGTTCCTTAATATATTACTTTGTTGTATATACATGTATTCAACAGTTGCCCATAAAAATAATTGTTTGATAAATTCAGATTATGTATATTCATCAAAGAGATGTTCTACAAACTCTGCTAGTATTATATTTTCTATTGAGTTATGACAGGGTTCAAGGAGAAATTAAGTTATCTAACCCAGCGGAACTATAGTTGGACAAACAACTAAAACTTTTGAGCAAACCAACCGTCAAAACAATTATGTATCTATTTGGTTATTTATATTTCAAATTCTTGACTGATTATTCTTCATCAATTTTATGTCTCCCAAGTAACAATAATTCAATACGATGATGTTGAGTGGTGAACCAAGATCACTAATAAGTTTACGAAATTTTTGGTTCACAGACTGAATGGGGAGATACATATGATTGTGTGGATTTCTATAAACAACCTGCATTTGATCATCCATCATTGAAGAATCACAATTTTCATCATAAGGCATGTATTTATGCTGAATTTTTGTGTATTTATACGCATGTAGTATTATAGATACATAAATTGAAACAAGTTTTGTATTGACAGATGAAACTCACTTTACCAACGATACATCAAATTCCAAGTACCTCAACCATTGATATATCTTCGAGGATAAGGTCAGAGGATAAAAGTTGTCCTTCTAGAACCGTTCTCATCAAAAGGGTTACCAAAGAAGATATTATTAGACATAGAAGTATGCACCACCAGAAGATTTCACATCTGAAGCTCAATTGGATGATTTAAGATAATATTATATCAATTTATAGTTTTCTTGTGTTCAATTCATCTTTGGCCAACATAAATAATGTATAAGTTCATGGTACACTATAATTTATTATTTCTATGCAGACTTACGTCAATCCAGGGCCATACGGCATATACGTGGTATATATCATTTGACCACTTCTTCTTAGAACTACGTAGACATTTTCATGTTGACTGGGAAATCTATATATTGAGTAAGTAAAAAGAATTTCATCTTTTATATTCAGCATGCAATAGTTTAAACTCCAGTCAATCCAAATAACAAGTTTGTTGGAGCTGGAATGATATCAACTGTATAGAATACTGATGTTCAAGGTTAACAAAACAATGCGTGTATATTGAAGATCCAAAAAGGAGCGGATAAAATACAAGTTGGTTAGAGAGTAAGTTTTAATTTTTTAAAGGACAAGCAGAGAAAGGAAAAATTAAATGGGAATGACCTGCTTTGTTCGAATTGTAGGCGGATCGAACATTATATGGGGACAGTAGTGCTCGGCTTTTTATACATTTTCAAGTAAGTTTTCTTATGTATTTTATTAAATAATATATATATTGTGTTCCCAATACTAGTATCTACCTCAAACGATAATGGTTCATCGGTTTTTAATATTTTTAGGCTGGAAATACGCAATGCTTCAACACATTGTGTCATGGTTTTGTATTAGTAAGACAAATCAATACATCTTGATGAAGCATTTGACCATGTTTCTCAAAGAGGGGGGACAACAATACGAGATTACTACGTACATCACTCAGGTATATTTTATGTATAATAATATTATTTCTTAGATTAAAAGTTTGAAGTCTTTTAAAAATGCTAACATACATGTTCTTCTAAAAATTTAAGGATCTAGCAAATGGAAATTGGTGGCTTCGACTGGAAACAATTAGGACAACTATTGGTTTTTGGCCTCCAGGGATTTTCACCGCATTAGCAAATGACTTTGCTTTGAATGTTGAGTGGGGAGGAGTGACATATACTCCACCAGGTGCACCTTATACTCCAATGGGCACTGGTTTTTGGCCTACAAGTCCAGATCCTAAGCTTGATGCTTATTGTAGGGGACTTGTAGTTTTAAATAATAAAGGGGAGATGATAGATGCAAAAGATACACCAAAAATTCTAGACAGTCCATCAGCGTACCGGCTCATTTATGGACTGAATCGGAGACCTGAAAAGTTCTCGCATTATGTATTTTACGGGGGACCTGAAGATCCAAACACCGATACACATATGTAGATGTGTAATATAATTGTAATATATATATATATATATATATATATATATGAAAAGTTCTATTGAATCTCATGTTCATTAATATGTTGTTGATAAAATCACATTACTCCAAACTCTTTATAGAAAGAGTATTCATGTTGCAACTCATAAATTAAATTAAACTTTTGTACATAAGTACTAAAATAGGTCTCAAAAAGGTCATTTGTTGCAAAAATATAATATATCATTGTAGACGCATAATTTTAAGAGAAAATTACACTAAATAGACTAAAAGGTTAAACTATTTACACACCCACATACCATATCCCTTCATAACTCTAAGTCTCTAATTATATCCAATCGGCCAAAACAATTTACACCACATGCCCCCCTTTCCTATAAAGTGGAGTTTCGTCGACAATTAAACTAAAAATGTGTTGCCTACCTTTTTTGCTTTTCCTGTTTGCATACAATACCTTTTCATTTCTCTATTCTTTTCTTCTTTCTTTTATCTTTCTATATTTTGTGCATTTCTTTTCTTTTTATGTTATATTTTCTTTCTTTTATTTGAATATAAAAATAATAATAATTGTTGATCTTATTCTAACTAAAATAATATATAAAATAAAAAATTAACTTACAAGAAAAATAATTAAAAGAAATATTAAATTTATTTAATAAAATCAAAATTAATATAGTTACAAATTTTATTTTTAATTAGATTATCTGTCACGATCCGAGCCTAAACCCTGGACGTGGCCGGTACTCGAGAACCATTGTTGGTCCCCAAGCGAACCCTCATCCTGGCTGACTACAAGCGGAAGACTACTTCAAGCATACAAAATCTTAAAAATTGAATTAAGTTCAATAACTCAAATACTCAATCTTTAAAAAGATCTGAAAACTACTCAATAGATAAACTTAGAGTTTGTAAAAATAACTCAAAGAAGATACATACTGAAAACTACTCAACTTTGTCTATCTATGAAGCCTCTACTATTACAGAAGGATATCGGGACAAGACCCACGACATCTCAAAACTACTAACTGTAAGATAAAGGTAAAGTCCTCATGAATATAAGAAGGCTCACCAAAGCTGACTGGAATATCACATGACCTCAACGAAATGCCTGTTGATGATCCTGAATACCTGTGTCTGCATCATGAAACGATGCAGGCCAAATGGCTCAGTACGTGGATGTACGAGCATGTAAGGGGAATTCTAAAACATAAACACAGGCTTGAACTTGATAAAAAGGAAACATACTTACCTCTTCTCAACTCAACTCAACTCAAGAATAAGATACTCAACTCAAATATATGATACTCAACTCAAAGGTACTCAACTCAAGATACTCAACTCATGATACTCAAGGATAAAGCAACAGTAAAAGATGCAATATATATATGAAAGCTTTTAAAATAGTAGATAGCAACTCAATGTATTGAAGAATACAATAATAACTCAGTTTATATATATATAAATACAATATAACTCTGTGGGAGTTTCTCTAACCGACAACCATCACTATGAGCTATGTGACGATACAGCGTCTTGCCTACGCTGCCAGAACTATCCTATACTTTGACGGAATATAGAACCTCTCAATTAAGTGGATCCACTAGTCTATACTAAAAAGCATTAAGGATTCATCTAAAAAGTATGACCCTTTCTACCCACGTTGGCTACATGGTTTATGGGAGTTGTGAGTTGTCTGAACTCTCCCCCATATCGGTGCTCAATACTACTCCCAAAATATACTGGCTCATACGTTTAAAAAACATAACTCTTTCTGTGTTTTGAGATTATTACTCAAAAATCTTTCTCTTAAAAGAGATGGTACTCAAACTGCTCAAAACTCTTTTGGAAATCTCATTTTCCTCTCATCTTAAATGTAAAAATATTTACTCTTGAGAATACTTAGTTCTCATAAATCACTTTAAAGAAAATGAACTCAGCTCTACTCTTCCTCAACTAAGGGCTCAGGTCTTTAAAACAAGTTTTAAAACAATTTGTAAAAAGACTTCTTAAAATAGGGTTCATGCCGAATTATGGACGTGAACGACTAAATTCAAGGTTTTCAATAACCATGCATAGAACTCAATACTTGGAAACTCAACAACTCCAAAACTCAAGGATTCAATGATACTACTCATCTCATGAATGCTAGACTCGGAGGGTTCATGCGGAATTATGGGCATGCACTAGTCAACTCAAGGACTCAATGATATCTCTCGTCTCAAGACTGCTCGACTCATAGAGTTCATGAGGAATTATGGGCATGAACTGCTCAACTCAAGGACCTTCATGGGTAACATGTAGTAGCCCCATGACTAGGAATATAATCTTAAAATGATTAGGAACTCAATACTAAAGACTTAGAACTTGAAGATAATACTCCTCTCAAAGATACTCAACTGATGGAGTTCATGCGAAATTTATGGGCATGAACGACTCAACTCAGGGGTCTAAATAACAATATGAAACTCATGTATACGACTCTTCTCATTCTCATACTTACTTCCTCAAAACTCAGTGTAAAACTCAAGTGTTGGGTTTGAAAAACTTCTCAAGATTTATAACTCAAAATAGGGTTCATGCTGAATTATAGACATGAACAAATCAACTCAAAGATCTCAATAAGAATATAGAAACTCAATAATTAGGAATAGCATTTTTAAAAGAACCATGAACTCAAGAACTCAAATCAACTTATCTCAAGAATACTTAAATCTAGGGGAAGAATCCTAGATTTCACTTTTATTGATTTGAAAGAATATGTAGGGCGTGAGGACGAACTAATTCAACACTATGATAGCCTTGCATACTTGGAAGAACAAGGTTCTTGAATAATCTTGAAGAAACTTAAAGAATCTTGAAGAAGAACTTGATTAAAAGCCTTGAAACCCTAGCTTGAAGGTAAACGATCAAGAAACCTTTCTTGAGATTCTTGAATTAGTTTCTTGAAATCTCTATAGCCAAGAATTATGATTTTTCATTAGTGATTCATAATTTTATGGAGGAATTTGATTTGAAAAGAATGCAATTCTTGGAGAAAGACTTACCTTGAAGAAGAATCTTCAAAAAGATTGAAAGAATCTTGAATGAAGTCTTCTACTTTGATTTTTCCTTAGGTTTTGTCCTAGGGTTGGAAAGAGAAGAGAATGATGGATTAAAAGATGAAAATCTAATTATTTTGAGCCTTTAATTAATCAAGAAATTTGTTTAGGGTTTTCTTGGAGGTAAAAAACAAAAACAACCCTTTTAAATATTTTCATGTCGGCTAATTCGTAATAACACTGTATAGGTTACTAAAGTAGTCATAACTTTTTACTCAAAAATTGGATTGATGCGAAATTGGTGGCGTTGGAAAGTAGATTCAAATACCTTTAATTTGATAGGTTATGTCCCACATAACTCTTTATATTCTAAGAGATATGGTCGTTTGAAGTTGACTCAAGTAGAATCTTACATCAAAACTTAATTGATAAGGAAACTTCAAGAACACTTTTCAAGAACTCATCAAGAAATTAAATTGCTCAATATTTATGGATAGATTCGCAAAACAAACTCATGATTGGCGTGTGGGTGAACGAACTCAACACTATGGGAGCTTACATACCTCAAAGAACAAGCTTTCTGGCCAAATCTTGAATTTCTTGAATGAACGCTTCAAACTTTGAACTTTTTCTCCTTTTGAATCTTCTCTCTAAAACCCTAAAAGCTTTTGGGGATGAATGAAACTGATTCTAATCAGTTTAGACCCTTAATTGGGTAAAATTCGCATTTAGAATAAGTGGGGATAAGTTAAAGACTAAAATACCCCTCCTATTTTCGGGTAACTTTCCTTAAATTGACAGCCTGACTTTAAAAAAGCATATCTCCCTCATACGAGCTTGAAAATTAGCAAACTCGGCGGCGCTGGAAAGAGGATTCCAAGACCTTCATTTGATATCTTATAGGACTCCTAACTCATCTTGTGCTAAGAGTTATGGTCATTTGAAGTTGATTCAAAACTTAAAAGAACTAAGGAATGACTTGAATGAATTCTCTTTAATTCTTTTTTTGGAACTCAAGGTGCTATATCTAGTGACCTTAACACTTGAAAAATTTTAAATTCCTCGGTAAAAACTTACTCACTACGAAGGATGGTTCAAGTCTTAGCTCAAAAAAATTCTGGGCTGTTACAATATCTCCTCCTTGGGATCATTCATCCTCGAATGACGACTGGACTGGGTATGAAATGGGGTTACTCTTACTAAGGTCTGAGTCTAATGGTATGCTCTTACTATATTCAAGCTTAACCCAAATCATATGGTTTGGGTTCTATACCTCTCTATAGGGAGTCTCATCCCAAGAATACTCTTTATCACCACATTTAATCAACATTGGGCTCATATCAAGAACTACTAAATGTTTAACAACACCACATTCAAGCTTAGTACTCTAACAACTCCATGGACTCCTACTAACCAACTCCTTCGGAACCAACTAAGGGATCTCATTTAACTATTTCTCATATTAAAACCTCATCCTCCTCTTCCTCCTCATTTATCACCTTAGATGGAATTATCACACCATCATCATCACGATAAGATCATTAACCTTCTCCTTCTAACATCACTCCACTACTAAAAGACCTCTGAAAAGGTATCTCCCATACTCTTTTAAACTCATTATTATCTTATTCTCAACACTTGACTTGATTTCTCATCTTATCATCTCCCCCTTAGGTCTAAAGCTAACACTTGAAAGCTATGCACCTATTCCACATTGACAACTCAATTATGCTATCTAGGCACACATGGAATATCTCAACTTAATTAGGAACCTCATCTTATTACATATCATCTCGTTACACCTCTTAATACTCTAGTTACTCTTGTGACTTAGCGACACTTCACTGCCCTTATCCAAATGTTAGGATCTCTCACTGGTACTACTCACATTCATTGCAGCAAACATCTCAATTCCTCACCTACTCTATGTCAAGTCTACCAGATCAAATTTCAAGACTAACATCACCACCCTCATGTTGCCATTCTGTTGATCATGACACTCATCTCAAATTCAAGCTTAATATTTATTACTAAACCCGAATATCAATATGATTGCTCGCTTACTATACTAACTTACAACTACTGGATACAAATTCAGAAACACTCATCCACTAGGACCTTATGACAAGTAGTCAATCCTCACCTCTTCGTATTCATACTTACAATTTACTATCACATTTCCCTTCACAACTTGAGTACCATTCACTCATTCACTATACATCAATGCCTAATTAGTTCTATAACACTTTGAATATTATGGTCTCTCCCTCAAAATCATAAGCCTAGATTAGATCTATCACCTCATGAATACTCCTGCTCTTCTATTCAACACTTACACTTGGTCATTTCCTACACAATGACACTTCATCACCAACTCATTTCTAGCAACAACACACTCTACCTCCTATGATTGAATCTTCACAACTCATCACTTCTTAGTCTACCCATAAGAGAAAACTCTTCATTAGTAACTTACTAGGTGCATGACTATAGTAACATAGCCCTTCAAAACACTATCTCCCTTTCTTAGATCACTAAATCTCTGTATACTTTCCTCTAACTCTGGCTCTTTCACTACTACTGCTCATGATCTCGTCATTCATACTATCTTTTAGGGTGAAAATACTACCCAAGCTCTAAACATACTTTCTCATAAGGATCTCAGCTGAAACAGGACTTAGAGAAGAGAGTACAAATCATTTTTAGCTCAAACGCACGATTCAAATGAATATGAGTGTATTCCTTTGAAACTCAACACTTACCTCACTCCTGGGCTTCTCTCAAGCCCCTCTGGAGTCTCATGACTTCCTCAAGATTTTGCTAAGAGTAACTCATTGATAAAGATATGACTTTGCCTTTCAACCACCTCTAGTATGAGGGGTAGTCGAATGGATATGAGAACACATGAGTTAGAATAAGTCTCTATGACATAGCTCTATTGCACGATTAAGAGTATAAAAGAAGGAAAACTTTTCCTAAATGTTTGTAGTCCCTCATTTATAGAAGTGAGGCCCTAACAACCATAAATAAGATCCTACTTGCACGGCTTCATAGGCACACTAGGACACTTGAACTCTGTGCTCTGATACCAAGTTTGTTATGATCCGAGCCTACACCCTAGATGTGGCCGGCACTCAAGAACCATTGTTGGTCCCCAAGATAACCCTCATCCTGGCTGACTACAAGTGGAAGACTAACTCAAGCATACAAAAGCTAAAAAACCGAATTAAGTTCAATAATTCAAATATTCAATCTTTAAAAAGATCTAAAAACTACTCAATAGATAAACTCAGAGTTTTTAAAACCAACTCAAAGAAGATACATGCTGAAAACTACTCAACTTTATCTATAAATGAAGCCTCTACTATTACAGAAGGATATCGGAACAAGACCCACGACATCTCAAAACTACTAACTGTAAGATAAAGGTGAAATCCTCCGAAATATAAGAAGGCTCACAAAAGTTGACTGGAATATCACATGACCTCAACGAAACACATGTTGATGATCCTGAATACCTGTATCTACATCATGAAATGATGCAGGCCAAATGGCTCAGTACGTGGAATGTACGAGCATGTAAGGGGAATTCTAAAACATAAACATAGGCTTCAACTTGATAAAAAGTAAACATAATTACCTCTTCTCAACTCAACTCAACTCAACTCAAGAATAAGATACTCAACTCAAAGATATGATACTCAACTCAAAGGTACTCAACTCAAGATACTCAACTCATGATACTCAAGGATAAAGCAACAGTAAAAGATGCAATTTATGGAAAGCTTTTAAAATAGTAGATAGCAACTCAATGTATTGAAGAATACAATAATAACTCAGTTTATATATATATAATTACAATATAACTCTATGGGAGTTTCTCTAACCGACAACCATCACTATGAGCTATGTAATGATACAGCATCTCACCCACGCTGCCTGAACTATCCTATACTTTATCGGGGTATATAACCTCTCAACTAAGTGGATTCAATAGTCTATGCTAAAAAGTATTAAGGAATCATCTAAAAAGTGTGACCCTTTCTACCGACGTTAGCTACATGATTTATTGGGGCTGTGAGTTGTCTGAACTCTCCCCCATATCGGTGCTCAATACTACTTCCAACATATACTAGCTCATATGTTTTAAAAATATAACTCTTTCTGTGTTTTGAGATTATTACACAAAAATCTTTCTCTTAAAAGAGATGGTACTCAAACTGCTCAAACCTCTTTTGGAAATCTCAGTTTCCTCTCATCTTAAATGTAAAAACATTTACTCTTAGGAATACTTAGTTTCCATATATCATTTTAAAGAAAATGAACTAAGCTCTACTCTTCCTCAACTCAGTGCTCAAGTCGTTAAAACATGTTTTAAAACAATTTGTAAGAAGACTTCTTAAAATAGGGCTCATGCCAAACTATGGACGTGAATGACTGAATTCAAGGTTTTCAATAACCATGCATAGAACTCAATACATGGAACTCAACAACTCCGGAACTCAAGGAGTCAATAAAAATATAGACACTCAATAATTAGGAATAGAATTTTTAAAAGAACCATGAACTCAAGAACTCAAATCAACTTATCTCAAGAATACTCAAATCTAGGGGTAGAATCCTAGATTTCTCTTTTACTGATTTGAAAAAAGATGTAGGGCGTGAGGACGAACTAGTCCAACACTATGATAGCCTTACATACCTAGAAGAACAAGGTTCTTGAATAATCTTGAAGAATCTTGAAGAAGAACTTGATTAGAAGCCTGAAAACCCTAGCTTGAAGGTAAACGATCAAGAAAACCTTTCTTGAGATTCTTGAATTAGTTTCTTGAAATCTCTATGGCCAAGAATTATGATTTTCATTAGTGATTTATAATTGTATGGAGGAATTTGAATTGAAAAGAATGGAATTCTTGGAGAAAGACTTACCTTGAAGAAGAATCTTGAAAAAGATTGAAAGAATCTTGAATGGAGTCTTCTACTTTGATTTTTCTTTAGGGTTTTGCCCTAGGGTTTGAGAGAGAAGAGAATGATGGATTAAAAGATGAAATCTGATTGTTTTGAGCCTTTCATTAGTCAAGAAATCCATTTAGGGTTTTCTTGGAGGTAAAAAAAAAACAACCCTTTTAAATTTTTTCTCGTCGGCTAATTCGTAACAGCACTGTATAGGTTACTAAAATAGCCATAACTTTTTACTCAAAAATTGGATTGACACGAGATTGGTGGCGTTGGAAAGTATATACAAATACCTTTAATTTGATAGGTTATGGACCATGTAACTCTTTATATTCTTAGAGATATGGTCATTTCAAGTTGACCCAAGTAGAATCTTACATTAGTACTTAATCGATAAGGAAACTTCAAGAACACTTATCAAGAACTCATCAAGAAATGAAATTGCTCAATATTTATGGATAGATTCGTAAAAGAAACTCATGACTGGCGTGTGGCTGAATGAACCCAACACTATGCGAGCTTACATACCTCAAAGAACTAGGTTCTTGGCGAAATCTTGAATTTCTTGAACGAACGCTTGAAACTTTGAACGTTTTCTCCTCTTGAATCTTCTCTCTAAAACCTTAAATGCTTTTGGGGATGAATGAAACTGATTCTAATCAGTTTAGACCCTTAATTGGGTGAAATGCACGTTTAGAATAAGTGGGGGTAAGGAAAAGACTAAAATACCCCTCCTATTTTCGGGTAACTTTTCTTAAATGGACAGTCTGATTTCAAAAGGGTATATTCCCCTCATACGAGCTTGAAAATTAGCAAACTCGACGGCAATGGAAAGAAGATTTTAAGACCTTTCATTTGATATCTTATGGTTCTCCTAACTCATCTTGTGCTAAGAGTTATGGTCATTTGAAGTTGACCCAAAACTTAAAATAACTAAGGAATGACTTGAATGAATTCTCTTTAATTATTTTTTAGGAACTCAAGGTACGATATCTAGTGACCTTAACACTTAAGATATTTTAAATTCCTCGGTAAAAACTTACTCACTACGAAAGATGGTTCAAGTCTTAGCTCAAAAAAAATTCTGGGGTATTACATTATCTACTTTTATATCATTTCTTTTTAAAGATAGAAAAATATAAAAAGAGCTATTATCTAATTATTTTTAGACAGATAAAAATAAAAATAATAAATAAATCATATTAATAAATAATTAAAATGATTAAGGAGTGTCTCATAAAAAAGACTAGACCAAACCTCTATGATACCACGATAATGTATAAATATATGAGAAAATTATGTAATTACACGATTTAAGATAATATAATCTCTAAAATCTCTACCATTTGAATTAATTACAAGAATTTCCTTCTCCCTTCACTCTCTCTCTTACATTCTGATGCATCACTTCACCTCTATCAGATATATTACAACTTTATTTATATATAATGTATCTGGTACAAATGTTATTGTTGATACATAACCCCAAATATTTCAAACCTAAATCAGTATAAGTCTAGTTTATAGTTACGTTTCTGATACATAACTTGATATATAACTTATATATCATTTGCTATGTATCGGGTGAAGGAGTAATGTATCGGCGAGTTCTAAATAATCCAGAATTATTATAATTTGAGAAACTTTCAGGATAAGATGTAATTATCACCCAGATTGTTGGGGGGGTTTTACTTTATACTAAACATACTATGACTGGTATCATTGAGAACTAAAGCAAACCTCAATGATACCATACAAGTATGTACGTAACTATAATGTGACGACATCATGAAGGTTTCATAGTAAGATTGAAGCAATCCTCATGAGTGAGGCCAGATATATTGTGATGATATTATGAAGGTCTCACCAAAGGATTAAAGTAAACCTCAATGATACCATGACAATATACAGAATTATTTTCATAGTATAATAAAGGTCTCATCGAAGCACTAAAGGAAACCTTAGTGCTACCACAACAACATATTCATATACTTTGATGATATCATACATGTCACGCCCCGAAGCTACCCCCTTGACGTAAACATGGGACCTAGGATAACGAGTGACCCCAAGCTAACCCTAAGCTGGCACATCATAAGCATACTTAAAAGAAATATTGTGCATTAGCCTAAAACATGAGATAAACTAAATGATGGGGAATACCCAATCTAAGTCTGAATATATAAATACTGGAAAAGAGTTTAGAATACTGAACTATAACTCAAAAGCTAAAGTTGAATCTGTCTATGTCTGAAATAAGCCTCTAACTGACTAGAGATGCTAGGACATGACCCCAGCTAACTCTGGTAAAACTGAAACTAAAATGAAAGAATGAATATAAAGGAACATGTCTATCGTCCTCGAAGAATGAGGACTCAACACTAAAGTTGTTGAAATGGAGATCGGGAACCGATCTACGCGTGATCTGGATGCTGAGTACCTGAACCTACATCATGAAAGGATGTAGCGTAGAGTATGCGTCAGTACTTGGAATGTACTGGGCATGCAGGATAGAATAAAAGCTGAACAAAACATATAAACTGAAGCAACATACTGAACAATGATATAATCTGAACATGATGGACATACTGAGATATACTGAAATGAACTAAACTGAATGCAATGACCAAGTACATAACATGCTAATACTGAAGTACAACTGAGAAACCTGGTCAAATGCATAAAAATCTGACTGTGGGAGCTACTAATAACCGACATACACGCGAGCTAAACGTGGAGTCTGATGTATACGCCTTATCGAGAGGACCCAATATACCCTGCCAGAGGTATAGAGGCATGACTAGCGTGATCACTAAAATGATGCCCACAGAAGGGACTTATAAACCTACGGGATAGCTCATTATTCTGACATGCTAACTGAGAATGCGACATTTATAACTGACAATGAAATATTTGAAATCTGAAGCTTGTATATCTATTTAAACTGACCTAGCTAGTGTAATTCATGAACTAAATGATTCTACACCACTAGGGCTCTGAATTTCATGCAAGGAACTAAGCAACGATGTTACAACAATATGATAATCTGATTTGGAACATTCTAACAGCTAAATCACAACAATTTCTAAAGTTCAAGAAACCCTAGGTCTAGATATTATGAAGGGAATCAAGAATCTGACTGAATTCTAGGGACCTAGTGGATGAAAGGAATTCACTAATGAAATCCCACATACCTAGTGATGAATTCCACGGAGAAATCTTTCGATTTCGGGGCTGGAATTGAAGAAACCTTGTTGCATTCTTGGAAGGGCTTGGTCGACTCTTTCTCCTCTCTACGTTCTAAGTTTTATGAATTTTGGTGAATGAATCACTTTGGGTAGGTTCTGATTAAGTTACTAGTATAAAACTGACCAAAACCATGTAGTTTAGGGGTTAAACGACGTAGTTTACGGGTCCAACGCATAGGAGAAAAGACCAAAATGACCCCAACTTAAAAGCTGATAGGGCCACCGATGGACCGTCGACAAACCTACGATCCGTCCTGGTCAGCCGTAGGTCGGCGTCTAGGACTGGATCCTGAGGGGTCTGAACCAAGGACTGTGGTCTGACCTACGATCCGTAGGTCCTGGAGTGGAGCTGGACTTCTTCTGGAGATCCTGGGTGGCCAACCAACGGACCACACCTACGGTCCGTGGTCCCATTCACGGGTCGTGGG
Source organism: Solanum etuberosum (assembly GCA_029582245.1). NCBI lineage: Eukaryota > Viridiplantae > Streptophyta > Magnoliopsida > Solanales > Solanaceae > Solanum > Solanum etuberosum. The sequence continues at coordinate 18,713 of JAJONR010002100.1, forward strand.
TGGCCACCGTCAGTGGTACCTGCAAGTTCTGTCAAGTCTGCTATTTGTTCTGTTTTGGATACGGGGTGTTACATTATCTCCCCCTTGGGAACATTCGTCCTCGAATAAAGGCTAGACTAGCTGAAAAGGGGAGGGAAGGAGCTGCACACCCTACCACTAATTGCTAAAACTTTTTTCTGACTGAATAGAGTTCCAAGAACATGCAAATACGCTGAAAATGCAAGTATAACTGAAGGAACATGATACTAAGACTGAATTCATGCAACAGTAAACTGTGAGACTGGAGAGGAACTATTACCTTAAGCTGGAATGGAATCAAAAGGAAAGAGATGAGGATTCTTGGCCTTCATGGCTGCTTCTACTTCCCAAATAGCTCCCTCTAGGGACTGACTGCTCCACAAAACCTTCACTGAAGCGACTTCTTTATTCCTCAACCTACGCACCTGACAATCAAGGATTTCAACTGGCACCTCTTCATAAGTGAGACTATCCTTCACAGCCACACTTTCTAACGGTACAATAGATGCTGGATCACCCACACACTTCTTCAACAAGGAAATGTGAAAGACTGGATGGACTACTGTTAGTTCTGCTGGCAACTCCAACTCATAAGCCACTTTACCAACCCTTCTCAAGACTCTGTAAGGACCTACATATCTGGGACTGAGCTTTCCTTTCTTGCCAAATCTCATCACCCCCTTCATAGGTGACACTTTCAGGGAAACCGAATCATCAACCTCGAACTCTAAGTCCTTTCTCCTAACATCCACATAGGAATTCTGACGACTCAGGGCAGTCTTTAGTCTATCTCTAATGAGCTGAACTTTTTCCATAGCCTCATGAACCGAATCTTGCCCTATCAAGGATGCTTCACCTACCTCAAACAAACCAATTGGAGATCTACATCTACGCCCATAAGGGGCCATCTGAATACTGGAATGGTAGATATTATTATAGGCGAACTCTATAAGAGGAAGGTGATCATCCCAACTGCCCTTGAAATCGCTCTCAATATGTCCTCTAAAGTCTGAATGGTACGCTCTGCCTGTCCATCCGTCTGTGGATGAAATATTGTGCTATGATTAACCTGGGTACCAAGACCATTCTGAAACAACTTCCAGAAATGAGAGGTAAACTGAGGACCTCTATCTGAGATGATAGACAAAGGAACCCATGAAACCTGACTATCTCATTAATGTAAAGCTTGGCGTAGTCCTCCACCGAATCTGTAGTCTTGACTGCCAAAAAGTGACCGGACTTGGTAACTCTGTCTACTATTACCCAAATGAAATCATGATGTCTGCGAGTACGAGGTAAACCTGTAATGAAGTCCATGTTGATGACTTCCCACTTCCATGTAGGAATGTTAATCTCTTGAGTCATACCTCCTGGTTTCTGATGTTCTACCTTCACCTGTTGACAATTAGGACACTTGGCCACAAAATCTGCTATATCTTTTTTCATGCCATTCAACCAAAAGACTTTCCGCAGATCATGGTACATCTCAGTGGCACCTGGATGAATAGAAGTTATGGGCTTTTGTAATGATCTGTTGTCTCAACTCATCCACCTTAGGAACACATAAACGACCCTGGTAGCGAAGTACACCATCTCCCCCTTTGGAGAAAACCTCAACTTTCTGCTGATGAACTGCACCTTCAACTGAAGCAATATAGGATCACTGTCTTGTTTCTCCTTAACCTCCGCTACCAATGAAGACTCAGAGATATTCTGGACTATTACTCCACCATTTGACGAGTCTGTAAGACCAACTCCTAAACGAGCAAGCTGGTGAACATCCTTTGCTAATTCTTTCTTTTATTCCTCAACATATGCTACACTACCCATAGATAGTGCGCTAAAAGCATCAGCTACTACATTGGCCTTACCAGGATGATAAAGCACATTCATATCATAGTCTTTAAGGAATTCAAGCCCTCTCCTCTAGCGAAGATTCAACTCCTTCTGGTTGAACACATACACATCTACGTGAAAACCATACAAGTAATGTCTCCAAATCTTTAGGGCAAAACTACGGCTGCCAGCTCGAGGTTATGAGTCAGATATTTCTTCTCATGAACCTTAAGTTGTCTAGAAGCATAAGCTCTAACCTTACCTCGCTGCATCAACACACAATCTAGGCCGACTCTGGATGCATCACAATAGATCACATAACCGTTTGAACCCTCTGGTAGAGTCAAAACAGGAGCTGTAGTCAACCTAGTTTTCAGTTCTGCGAAGCTCTTCTCACACTCATCTGACCATTGGAACTTAACCTTTTTCTGAGTCATCTTAGTCAATGGAGAAGCTATGGATGAAAATCCTTCCACAAACCTTCTGTAGTAACCAGCCAAACCCAAAAAACTTCTTATATCTGTAGCAGAGGTGGGTCTGGGCCATTGCTTCACTGCCTCTATTTTTTGAGAATCCACTCGGATCCTTTCGCTAGATACTATATGCCCAAGGAAAGCAACTGATTGTAACCAAAACTCACATTTGCTTAACTTAGCGAATAATTGGCGATCCTTGAGAGTTTGTAGGAAAATCCTCAAATGAGTCGCATGTTCTTCCTCATTCCTAGAGTAAATGAGAATATCATCAATAAAGACAATAACGAACAAGTCCAAATACTACTTGAACACCCTGTTCATCAAATCCATGAAAGTTGCAGGAGCAATGGTTAGTCCAAAAGATATAACTACAAATTCATAATGACCATACCGAGTTCTGAAGGCTGTTTTTGGGATCTCACTATCTCTGATTCTGAGCTGATGATAACCGGATCTGAGGTCTATTTTCAAAAAATGACTAGCACCCTGAAGTTGGTCTAACAAGTCATCAATCCTGGGGATAGGGTACTTATTCATGATTGTGACTTTGTTCAACTGCCGATAGTCAATGCTCATCCTGAGAGAACCGTCTTTCTTTTTCATGAATAATACTGGCGCACCCCACGGTGAAGTACTAGGTTTGATGAAGCCCTTATCTAGAAGGTCTTTCAACTGTTCTTTCAATTCCTTAAGCTCAGTTGGAGCCATTCTGTAAGGAGGATTCGAAATAAGCTAGGTATCTGGAAGGAGATCAATTTCGAAGTCTATTTTCCTTTCGGGAGGAATTCTGGGAAGATCTTCTGGAAACTCACTGACTACAGGAACTGACTCAAGAGTTGGGGTTTCAAAGCTGGAATCCTTAACCTGAACTAAATGATAGATATACCCCTTGGAAATCATCTTTTTGGCCTTAAGGTAGGAAATGAATCGACCCATAGGCACTGAGCTACTACCCTTCCATTCTAAGACTGGTTCGTTTGAAAACTGAAACCAAACGATCCTAGTTCTACAATCGACTGAGGCATAACAGGAATGTAACCAATCCATGCCTAGAATGATATCAAAGTCTACCATTTCTAACTCTACAAGATCTGCTGAGGTGAATTTTTGAGAGACTGAGACAGGGCAATTTCTGTATACCCTTCTAGCTATAACTGGGTCACCTACTGGAGTAGAGACTGAAAAGGGTTCTGAAAGAGTTTCTGGACTGACACCGAAGTTCACTGCTATATAAGGAGTTACAAAGGAAAGAGTATCCCCTGGATCTAACAATGCATAAACATCTAAGTGAAAGACTCGTAACGTACCAGTGACCACATCAGGAGAATCATCCTGGTCCTGGCGGGCCTGAAGAGCATACAACCTGTTCTGGCGCTGACCGCCACCTGTACTAGATGAAGTACCCTGTTGAGTTGGGCGACCTGCTGGTGCTGCTGGAGCTGTAGACTGAGCCCTACTATTGTTACCTCCCTGTCCTTGTTTAGAAGAAGGACAATCTCTTAATTTGTGACCAGACTGACCACATTCAAAACACCCTTCTTTCCCTGCAAGACACTCGCTCGGATGGTTCTTACCACATTTTTGACAAGTTAGGTAGGTTCTGCTACCTGAAACACTCCCCTGATACTTAGAGCCTGATGCCCTACTTTTTTGATCCTATCGAAACCTGGGGGATGGAGAACTAGCTGATGAAGGTGCTGGAGCTGAAAATCTTTGCTGAAACTGCGAGCGATTTCCACCACCCGATTTCTGGTGAGAGTACTCATAGTAACGTATCCTAGCCTTTTTGTTGTCCTTAGCCATTTCCCTAAGCTTATCTCCCTCAACCTGCTGAGCATGAGTCATGATCCTAGAGATATTCATCTCATCTAACAACATAGCATTTCTGCACTCTATTTTTACCAAGTCGGACACTCCATACAAAAACTTACTCATTTGTGCCCTCGAATCAGCAAACATATGTGGGGCATACCTGGAGAGTTGGGTGAACTTGAGTCCGTACTCTTGGACTGACATTGTACCTTGCCTCAAATTGATGAATTTTTGTGCCTTAGCCTCCCTCAACTCTCTCGGAAAGAACTTGTTCAGAAAAGCTCCAGTAAAGCATTCCCAAGTCACAGGAGCTGCATCAGTACCCCTGTTTCCCTTCCATTGAGTAAACCATATGTGAGCTACATCCTTGAGCTGGTAGGATGCTAACTCTACCCTATCATTCCCAGTTACCTGCATCACTCCAAAGATCTTCTTAACCTCATCGATGAAATTATGTGGGTACTCACCAACCTGTGACCCTAGAAACTCTGGTGGATTCATCCTAATGAAATCACGAACCCTGGTTGCAGCTGACCCATTATTAGCATTGGGAGGAACTGGGGCCTACTGATTGTTCTGGTTAGTCACACTCTGAGCCAAAAGCTGAATCGCATTTCGAAACTCTACATTCGAAACCTCTTGATCTAGGACTGGAGAAGCTGCGTTAGCATTCCTGGCGTTAGCTCTACGATGAGGCATGATCTGAAACGCATAACGACGAGTTAGGAGGTAGATCATACCCACGCACGATAAGAATAACAAGAAATTGAAGTTTCCTATAACACCTCATAGCCTCCCTCTCATTAAATGTGGTGCACTTCACACCCATGAAAAGAACTCTACTTAGTGCAGATTTTTAGACATCCTAGGACTCTTAAACCTAATGCTCTGATACCAAGTTTGTCACACCCCGAGGCTACCCCCTTGACGTAAACATGGGACCTAGGATCACGAGTGACCCCAAGTTAACCCTAAGCTGGTATATCATAAGCATACTTAAAAGAAATATTGTGCGGCAGCTTAAAACATGAGATAAACTAAATGATGGGGAATACCCAATCTAAGTCAGAATATATAAATACTGGAAAAGAGTTTAGAACACTGAACTATAACTCAAAAGCTAAAGTTGAATCTGCCTATGTCTGAAATAAGCCTCTAACTGACTATAGATGCTACGACATGTCCCCAGCTAACTCTAGTAAGAACTGAAACTAAAATAAAAGACTAAAATAGGAAACATGTCTATTTTCCTCGAAGAATGAGGACTCACCACTGAAGTTGCTGAATTGGAGATCGGGTGTAAAAAAATCAAGAATAAAACAATTTGGAAAAAAAATAATGACAAAAATGCATGAAAAATCGAAAAAGAACGAGAAAAAATAAACGAAAAAAGAAGAAGAAAGGAAGTATATAAAATAAATATTGAGTGTAAATCAAATTATGCTGTGAAAATAAATAAAGAATAAAATAATTTGAAAAAATTTAATTGAACAAAGAAACATAAAAAATAAAAAATAAAAAGGAGTAGAGAAATAAAAAGTAAAAGAATTAAAAAAAAGCTAAATAACTAAAGACAAGGAAAGGAGACATTTTCTGAAATTAGTTAAGGGACATAATTGTAAAGGGGTATATGTCTGTAATTAGATTGCTTTTATGGTCTGAGCTTAGTTTTTTCGAATTTTAATGGGTTAAATTCATATAATTTAATTTTAATTTTATCCGTGTTTATTAGGTTGAACAACTAATTTGGACTTTACAAATTATATTAGTCCATTTTATTATTTTCAAACTCAAAGATCATTTTATCTTAAAGCCCAGACTGATGACAATTGTTAAGTGACGTGACATTTCAATCAAATTCAAAACCTACAATATGATGTCATGTGGTCAAACTTAAGTATCAGTCAAAAGTTGGCAAATGCTTAAACTGACATGTTCTAGTCAATCATAAACAACCTTATCACATAACATTTGTGATAAGCTTTATAGCTTACATGGAAAAAGTAATTAAAGGTGACAAAAAAATTCAAAACTTAAAAAAAGTGACACAAGTTTTAATTATTGAGTAAATGTGTCAATTTTAAGATTAGTGCTAATAAAATTAATTTAACGATTTAAAACATGAATTTCTAAATAAAACATAATGTTCATGACAATAATAAAGTAAATTTTCTTTAAAACAAAGAGTTACAACTATCCCTTTAAGAATAAAAAATAATAATAATCACATATCACATCAATTTCACTTTGAATTTAATAACATAAAAAATCTCAACCTATTTTATATTATAACGTCAAAGTTAAACACATAAAATTTGAACAACTTTATAACATAGGAGTCATGTCTTACATATATAATTGTGAAATCAAATAATATAATGAAGATCAAATGTTACCTTTTGTGAAAATTAATTCACAAAGAAAAGACTACAATAGGATCGAAATCACAAACTTAGAACCACAAAAGCAAACCTTGAGCTCCGCCTTTATTTTTTTCTTTTCGTGCAGATTGTTGTTGTAGGTTTGTAGGATATTTATTTTTTGTGTTGCTGCCGATGTCCTAGCAATTGTATGTGTGTGTTGTAATTTTATATAGTAGTGTCTGTCGTATTATGGTGAGGGAGTGTATTTATGTTTTTTACTTATTTGTTTTTCTATGTGAGTTGTGTGTGTCTTTTTTTTAGGTTGTAGTAATTGGGTTGTGGAGTATATAGTGTGTGCGCGCAGGTTGTTTGGGGAAAATAGGGGAGTTGTGGTGAGTGGAGTGGGGGTAATGGATGTAGAAGTGGGGTAGTGTAGGTTAGGAAATTAGTTTAGGTTAATTTCTTCTAATTAAATATAATTAAAATTATAATAATAAAAATATTAGCAAATTATTTTTATCAAGTAAATGTTATACTTGAGGGGTAACATTTCTGACCAAGCCATTGTCACTCTTAAATAAGAAATATAGAAAATTCTAAGAAACCTCAAATACAATTTTTGAGATTTACATACAGAAGAGAAGAAGAAAACCAAGTGAAGACTCTCATACCATATAGTTGCCGGCAAGGTCATCCAAGCTTCTTTTTATGTCAAGTGTCATTTTGTCCAGAAATCTCTTTACTGTTAAATATGATAACATGGGAGAAACCTTTCACTTAAAGAAATTATCTTTTAAAAGAAATTTGGGAGAAGTACATACTCCATAAACTTTTATGCAAAAAAAAGTTAAAAGTTGCAAGGCAAGTAACATTTCATTCCTAGAGAGAGAGTAAAAAGACAAAATAAATGTACACCATAAAAGAGAAACAGAACATAAAAAAGCTGGTGAAAGTCTTCTATATTATTAGTGATTTTTTGTAATAATATCCTCAAATTTTTTCAGCGTATCAACCATGGTGCTGCACAAAATCAAGTTAATGCGATAGATTTTTCTGATGTGTAAAAAGTCAGCTTCTACTGAATCTTTCTTGCAGTCATTTTTTTTATAAGATAGTGTTCGTACCAATTTTTGTACACCTCTTGCCGTCTTGTTATTTTCTGTTCAAAGAAAAAGTGAAACAACAAGCCAAACGCCAAAAAATAAAAATGAGTATTGATAAATATATAATACTCAAAGTTACATAGTTGACCAAAATAAAGAAAAATAATAGCCACAAAAAATAATTAATAGTACTAATACCTTGCCAGGTTTGTGAAAGATGATACTAATAGACAACATAGTAGCCCTACATCTTGAAGAGTAGATCCAAAATCACCAAGATAAGATAAATTGATATTCTCCCCAAAGATTTTTTACTCTGTTGATGATATAGATTATCTTGCTGCACCCCGAAAACAAAAATGACCAGGGAATTTTTTTTTTAAAGTTAATTGAGGCATATTATCAAACAACCGAGATGCACAATTCACTTAAAAAATTTAAGACATAGGCATTCTTGATATTTTACATTTTTGTAAGACCTCTAACTTTTTCACTAATTAATTGGCTATCAAAATTAAATTCATCAAAGAAACGCAATGCATGTACAAATCAAGTAGTCAGTAATATGCATGTAGAAATCTTAGCTAGAAATTATATCTAAAAGAGTGAAAAATTAAGATACACATACTAAATTGCGACTACTTTTAATTAGTGAATCTCAAAGAATTGAAGAGACCAGCAAAAAGAAAATCGGAAGAATTAATTTAAGCAAACATCATAGAGGAAGAATTAGGATGCACCTAGTACAATATAAGCATAGAAGAAAGAGAAGTACAGAAAAAATAAAAACTTACCCACATAAATTTGATGGGTTGTACCACTGAAGGAGAGAGAATATATATAATATTGGGTTTATTTGAGAAATACACGTGGTTTGTCAAAATAAGAGTGTCAGTAAACGTGTCTTCATCTCCATAAGATAAAAGTTCAAATAAACAGTACAATTCACGTAACATCTTGTACAATAAAATAGTGCAGTGTTCGTCCTTGTTGTTGGCTTATAAAATATAGAACTAATATTAAAATTACCTATGTGCCCTTGTTTATCATGAAGTCCCCGAAAACTAATAGTAAAATTATATAATTGCCCTTGTTCTTCCTTTGCCACTTCTAAATAAGGGTAATGGTGAGGGAGTGTATTTATGTTTTTATTTTTTTTATTTTTCTATATTATGGAGATGAAGACACGTTTCCTAAAAATGTGATTTTATATTTGTTGTTTTCAAATCTTTTAAAATAAAGTTAATAAAATAAGGTAAAAGTTAAAAATATTTAATTTAGATTTTTATAAAAATATTTAAACTCTAAATATGATGTAAAATTTAAGTTCAGTTAAAAATGACCTGTCTACAATAATTAACTAGTACGACTTTGGAAGAACATTCTTTGTTACTTTTGGAATTATCACTCGATCGAGATCTTAAAAACTTTTTTTTGCTTCAAATTTGTTTCGACAAGATAAACCTGACCATTTGTTTTGATGATTGTACTTATTAAATGAGTGATTGCATTCCTGGGGCAAAGCTATATATGTACATTATGGATTTGCAAAAATCCAGTAACTTTAATCAGGTGTGATTTCATATATTCAGGAGAGTTGAAAAATCATAGTTAAGTTTATTATCTCTGCAATTTTTGGTGCTGTTTGTTTGTTTTTTTTCAAGAAAAATAAGGAAAGTTTCTCATAATTGTGTATTCTGCCAATTTAGTTTTCTCATGTTTGATATTTAGTTATAAGTTAAAGTAAGAAAGAGAAATGATAATTCTTTTATTTCATTTTATTTGACTCATATTAACGTGATATAATATCTTTAATAAATTTCTTATTAGACATGTATTATACTAAATTAATCTTATTAAATAATATTTTGAAACTTTGAATTTGACAATTTCTACTTTATATAATTATTTAATACTACTAAAAGTAATACAGGAAAAGCTACATGTGTAGTGCTATTATAAAGAGAATACGGTGTAACAGAGGTGCAAAGAGTGACTGAGGGTAACTAGGTTTGTGTTTGTGAAAAGGCAAAAAGATCCTTGTTACAAAAAGGTTTAATTGGCAGGACAAGAAATAGAATGAATGAATGAATAAATAAATAAATGGCTCTTAGATTGATGGTTATTATTTGAAAACGGAGAACTGATATGATCTTATGTATGGGAAATCGATCTCTTTCCTACCCATAGAAATTCCTGCCCATCTTTCTCAACATATTCATTCATGTTAATTGTCTCAAATATGTGTTGTAAGTGTAAAACCCAACATAGACATCAACTCAGGAAGTTCACCCGAAAACTCAAAGTGATATATATATATATATATATATATATATTTATTTTCTACCATAGTAGAAGTGTGAGTATACTATGGGTATCAACATGTCTGTTTTTGGTCAAATTTTTTTATTTACCAAGGGCATTTTAGTCATTTCAAATCATAGCTTTCCTTCCCTATCAATCCACGTGGTCATCAGTCACCACTTTGTTACGCGTGGAGTCCATGTTTAAGTTTCGACTATGTTTAAACAACTTGATGATTCATTCATTCAAAGAGAGAAGTAATCAAGCCTCAAAACACAAAATATAGCAAGGGACCTGATCAACTGAAGAAGTGCTATATGTGTGTGCTGTTGTCTTTTGAATGCTTGTAATGTACTAAACTTGTAGGATTCGTTTCACTCTTATAAGAAATGTTTCAAACCTTTGTGTGAGTCTTTGTAAGAACATTGTTATAGTTAACTTTGTGTCTTACTGTTGAAGTCTATATTAATTAGTGATAGTTAATATACTGGGCAATGGATGCGTTACTTTGGCTCAGTAAGTAATAGGTGTATTACTTATTGTGAGATTAAGAGTTTTGTCTCATTGGTGTAGTTAAAATCTGTATTCACTTTTGCTTGGAGATTAGTGGAAACAGTTGAAAATCCTGTGTGACAGGTCGTGATTTTACTCCCTTGAGCAAGGAGGTTTTCACGTAAAATCTTGTGTCCCTACTCTACTTCCAGTTATTTACTTTTTGCACTTTAACTGTATTAAAGGACATGGTCCTATGATCACTGGTGGACGCATACATTCCAATAATTGGTATCAGAGAATCAGTTTCTCTTTCTGGTTAACACCAAGAGAAAAAGGATCATGAAGGAATGACAGCTCCACCAAGTCTGGAAGAAGCTCAATCCACCACTCGTCCTCCTCGATTCAACGACCAATACTATGGATGGTGGAAGACCAGGATGCACGGTTACATTATGGGAGAGGACAGCGAGCTATGGGATGTAATACTCGATGGTCCTTACATTCCTACCAAGGATGTGAAGGAAGGAGATCTCATTAGAGTAATTCCCAAATCTAGAAGAGAATACGACGAAGCTGACAGGAGGAAAATCAAAAAGAACTACAAAGCTAAGAAGTTGTTGGTTTGTGGGATTGACGCAGATGAATACAACAGGAACTTTGCCTGTGAGACTGCAAAAGAAATCTGGGACTGCTTGAAAACAACCTATGAAGGAACAACTCAGGTCAAGGAGTCCAAGGTGGACATGCTGACAACTCAATATGAGAATTTTAGCATGAAGGAGGCTAAAACCTTTCATGAGATGCACACCAGGTTTACCTCCATCACGAATGAATTAAGGTGTCTTGGTGAGCCCATTCATCCAAGCAAGCAGGTTCGAAAAATTCTCAGAGTTCTTCAGAATCATGGGAAAGCAAAGTGAATGCTATCACTGAGGCCAGAGATCTGAAAGTCTTCACAATGGATGAACTGATCGAAACCTGTAAACGTATGAGCTAAACAAACAGCAAGACTCTTCGAAGAGGGAAGGAAGAAAGGAGAAATTTGTAGTCCTGAAGCTATCTCAAAATGATATCTCTGAAGATGAAGATGAAATGGCTTATTTGACTAGAAGGTTTCAAAAAATAGTCAAAAAGCATGGAGGATTTCAGAAGAAGGGAACCACCAGCAGAACAACAAATGCCAACGACCTCTGTCAGAAGTGTGGAAAGCCAAGTCACTTTATGAGAGACTGTCAGGGTAACAAACATGAAGTGCAAGATCTCAAACCACGGCGAAGGGACCAGGTCCCTGACCATGCTAAGAGAAAGACCAATGCAGATCAAGTGCTGAAAAAGGCCTTTGCAGTATGGGGAAATGCCTCCGGTGACTCTGAAGAGGAAGAACATCATGACGACGTCTCTATGATGGCAGTTAAGGTTGACGAGAATGTCTTCAACTCCATATTCTCATTGATGGCCAAATCTGATGACGAAGATGATAATGATGAGGTAACACTTTTTGATCTCAAGGGTGACATAAATACATTGTCAATAAAAATATTGAGAAAACTTGCTGCTGTGTTAATTGACTCTATTGATGAATTAACAAATGAAAATTTGATCTTAAGCGAAAACCTGAATCTCTGTGAAGACGAAAAGTCTGCCCTTATTTCTCAGATGTATGAAATGAACGTTAGGTTGAGTATTCTGGAGACTGAGAGTCGTCAACTTGAAGAGGAACCTGGTACCTCTGAGAGTTGAAAAAGAAAACTCAGTAGCTTTGAACTTGATTTAGAGGAAAGTCTTAAAATTTCTGAGTCCAAACTAGTTACAGCCCTTGAAAGAAACTCACAGCTAGTAAGGGATCTTAGTAAAGTTAAGGAAGAGGTAAATCAATCCTTGAAATGGACTGACTCATCAATGATTCTTTCCAAATTGACAAATCATAAATTCAACAGTGGTAAGGGTCTAGGGTGCCAAAAGATAGAACCTCCATACAACTCTCATAGCAAGTACGTGTCTGATAACCTGTTATGTACCCACTGTGGAAGAAATGGCCACCTGAAAAGAAACTGTGAGTCCTTAAAAAGGACTAAAGAAAATCAAGAAATGTTTTGTAAATCTGACAAAAGGAAGGCACCTGGTCCTAGATACTGGTTCAGTAAAAATACTTTGCCACCATGGACTAGAAGGTTTCTCATTAAGCCTCTTGATAGTTTTTGAGAACTACATCTCAAGTGGGTTCCTAAATCTAACAAGTGATTCTTTGGCAGAAGAGAGGAAGCAGTCAATGCTAGTTCATGGGCAGTGGTTGCTCAAAGCATATAACCGGAGAAACTCAAAACTTCCTCTCTTTGGAAGCACACCAAGGTGGTGGTGTGTCATTTGGAGACGGCAAAAAGGGGTTCATCCTTGGTATTGGAAAGATTGGGAGATCTATGGAACATTCCATAAAAAATGTGTACTATGTGAATGGGTTGAAATAAAACCTTCTCAGTGTGTCTCAGATTTGTGACAAAGGAAATGAAGTGAGATTTGTGTCAAATCAATGCATCGTCACAAATCTTACTTCCAAAAGGATCAACAATATGTATGTTGCTGATCTCGATTCTATAGAAGGGGATAATCTCACATGTCTGATTGCTCAATCTAACAATGCAAATCTTTGGCACAGAAGATTGGGACATGTAAGTTCATCTCTATTGAACAAATTGGTTGCAGGGGATCTGGTCCGTCGATTACCCAAGTTGAAATTTTTTGAAAACAAAATTTGTGATGCTTGCGTGAGGGGGAAGCAAACAAGATCCTCTTTCAAGCAAAAAAAAGGGGTCAGCACAACCAGTCCATTAGAGCTTCTCCACATGGATCTTTGTGGACCAGTGAGAATTCAAAGCAAAGGTGGAAAGAAATACATCTTGGTGATTGTTGATGATTTCTCCAGATTCACTTGGAACATGTTCCTGCGAACAGAGGATGAAACAACTGGATTAGTAATGGTCTTTGCAAAAGGAATTCAGTTGAAACTAAATTGCAAGATTGCAAGTATCATATCAGAACATGTTACAGAGTTCGAAAAATGCCCAAATCGAAGGCTCTTGCACTGACCATGGGATTCATCATAACTTCTCTGATCCCAGAACTCCTCAGCAAAATGGTGTTGTAGAGAGGAAAAATAGGACCTTGGTGTACATTGCTAGAACCATGCTTATTGATTCAGGTCCTGCAATGAATTTCTGGGCAGAAGTAGTAAATACAACTTGCTATGTTACAAACAGATGTCTCATCAGATCAGTGCTCAAGAAAACGCCCTATGAGTTGCTAAATGGGAGAAAGCCATCACTCAGTCATCTAAAGGCCTTTGGTTGCAAGTGTTTTTTGTTGAACAATGGGAAGGATGATCTTAGCAAGTTTGATCCAAAGAGTGATGAAGGGACATTCGTGGGGCATTCTTCAACAAGCAAGGCATACAGAGTCTACAACAAAAGGACTTTGTGTGTAAAGGAAAGTGTGCATGTTATATTTGATGAATCTCGTGAGATGAACAATCCCAAAAATAGGGAGGATCTCAAACTTGAGGAACTAATGCAAATTCAAAGAGATAGACTAGTACAAGACCCTGTGGTTGAAAATGATCTGAATGAAGAAAATGCTGCAGAACCCTTGGAAAAACCTGGTCCTTCTAATGCTTCAAATGTTGCTCATGAAGGAGAAACTCATAAGGAAGGCTCTGAAATTGGTGAAGAAGTTGCTGAACATGATGAGGAGATCACAAGGAAAATAGGATGGAAACATCAGTCCTCCCATCCTCTGGACAATCTTGTTTCTCCCCTTGAATCTGAAATACAAACTAGATCCAAGACAAGAAATCTAGTTGCTTTTTCGGCCTTCATTTCCACCATTGAACCCAAGAATATTAAAAAAGCTTTAAAGAATGCTGACTGGGTAATTCAATGCAAGAGGAGCTTCATCAATTTCAAAGAAGTAAAGTGCGGCACCTGGTCCCAGACCCCTCAATAGAACTATTATTGGGACCAGATGAGTGTTCAAGAACAAGCTGGATGAACATGAGACAATCACAAGAAACAAGTCAAGACTAATGGTGCAGGGATACAATCAAGAGGAAGGAATTGATTATGATGAGACGTTTGCAGCTGTAGCAAGGATGGAAGCAATCATAATCCTAATAGCCTTTGCTACATACATGGGGTTCAAGCTATTTCAGATGGATGCTAAGAGTGCTTTCCTGAATGGATATTTAAAGGAGGAGGTCTATGTTAAACAGCCTCCAAGATTTGAAGATGTTGACTTGCCCAACCATGTGTTGAAATTAGACAAAGCATTGTATGGCTTGAAGCAAGCACGTAGAGCCTGGTATAAACGACTGTCAAAATTCCTTCTAGAAAATGGTTTCAAAAGAGGAAAAATTGACAACACATTGTTCTTGAAGTCTAGAGAAAAGGATCTCCTTTTAGTGCAAGTCTATGTGGATGACATAATTTATGGAGCTACTTCAGATCCCCTATGCAAAGAGTTTGCAGCACTTACGGGTAGTGAATTTGAAACAAGTATGATGGGAGAACTTACCTACTTTATGGGTTTGCAGATCAAACAGTCTCCTCAGGGAACTTCAATTTGTTAGGATAAATACATCAAAGAACTACTCAAAAAATTCAATATGCAGGAGGCCAAGATAATTGACACTCCCATGAGCATAAATACCAAACTCGACAAGGATGATGCAGGCACTGATGTGAATCAAACAATGTATAGAGGAATCATTGGATCTCTTTTCTATCTTACTGCGAGCAGGCCAGATATAGTATTTAGTGTGGGGATGTGTGCTAGGTTTCAAGCAGCTCCAAAGGAGTCACACCTGAAGGCAGCAAAGAGAATCCTAAGATACCTGAAGGGATCTCAGGATCTGGTCCTCTTCTTTCCTTCTGGAGACTCTCTTGACTTAGTTGGATATGATGATGCTAACTATGCAGGTTTTCTTGTTGACAGGAAGAGTACCTCAGGAATGGTACATTTTTCTGGGGGTCATCACTGATTTCATGGGGAACGAAAAAGCAAAACTCAGTAGCTTTGTCTATTGCTAAAGCTGAGTATGTAGTTGTTGCCTCTTGCTGTGCTCAACTCTTGTGGATCAAGCAACAACTTGAAGACTTTGGTGTCCTCACTGTGTGTGATAACACAAGTGCAATGAACATGGCAAAGAATCTTGTTCATCATAAGAGGACCAAGCATATTGATGTGAGACATCATTTTCTTAGAGACAATGTTGACAAAGGAAATGTGGTGATGAGATTCTGTAAAACAGAGGACCAAGTGGTTGATATCTTCACTAAGACACTAAGCAAGAAACATGTTGTCAAAAACAGACTGAGCATGAGAATGCACAAGCTAAACTGACTTCCCAACAAATTTGCATGCAGCTTCCATTTTGACTATGCTAAGGAGGACAGGTATCTACACTTGTTTTATTGCTTATTGTTTGTGAATTCATTTCTTGTTTCTCACTGCAGGTATACAACAACAAAAAATCAATCAAAAAAATATAAAATTACAATAAACTCAAACAAGATAGTATAGACAATAATGTGTCTATTTCCCGGGCAAAATGCCCTGCTCCATGTGTGGAATCCAATACGCTCAAGAGTTTCAGCCGCCTTTGGTACCAAATATGTTATTTGATTGAAATGATCATTGAACTCACATCTATCATATGCATTTGCTGCTTTATAAAAATGGGATACTACCTTTGAATTGTGAAAGTTATTTCAAATATTTTCCCCAAGGTGTCTCATGCAACAACCATAATGAGATGCAGGGTAGATAGTTGAAACCATCTTTCGAATACTTGGATGCCTATCAGAAATAATGCACAACTCATCAGTATCATCTACATAGCTTCTCAACTGTTCAAAAAAGTATTTATATGAGGCATCACATTCCTTGTCCACAACACAAAAAGCCACTGAAAATATATGATTCTCAGCATCTTATGCCACCACCGATAGCAAAACTCCTTTATACTTGCTCCTCAGGAATGTCCCATCAACGGCTATTACTTTTCTCATTTGTTGAAAACCAATCATCCAAGCGGAATATGATACAAAGAAGTACTTGAACCTCCCATTTTCATCAAGCGACAATGCCGTCTTATTCTTGGATTTGCAATTTCAAGCATATAACGGTACACATTAAGCACTGCATACCCGTGCTCATGTGTTTCCCTAACCAAAGACTTAGCATGCTCCATGCCCTTATAAAGCTTCCAATAACTTAACTTACAACCCAATTATTTGCGGAGTTGATTTGACATGTCTTTTGTGGATGGGCCTTTACCATTGAGAAATCTAATTTTAAAGTACTTACCTATGACTTTTGTCGTGGCATGCAGATTATGGCTCGTAAGATGCTTTGAACCACATGTATGGTACTTTTCGTAGATTCTACTGACAAACCTATCGCTACTTGTAAATTTCACATCCCTCAACCATCAATTGCACTCCGAATATGAACATTTAAAAGAATACACATTACGAGAATTGATCACCTTTTTCATTCTAAAATCTATTTTCAAGCAAGCAATTTTCAATGAATTTACTAGTTCTTCCTTGTTCTTGAATGTCATTTCCTTATAAAAACTGGTTTTATCATCTTGAACATTATTCACACGTGATGATTGAGAAGAAGTTGGATTGTTACTCTGAATAATAGGTGTAGGAGGATTGTTGCTCCCAAGGTCCGACACTTCATCTCCTCCAATTTCATCATCGTGATTATTCATGTCCACAACATCAAATTCATCATTTAACATATCTTGTTGGTCTTCTTCTATCTTATGATTCTCCTCGATAGGATTTTCAACCAGCTAGGCTCTTAACATGGGTCTCACTGCTCCTCCCAAATAAACAAGAAAACTAGGTTGATCAGTTATTTTAAAAGGTAAGACCTTATTATGAAAAAAACTGGGAATGTAACTGATGACAATATCCTTCGATTGACAATTGAGTCCACAACTATGGATGATTAAATTTAAAAAATCATCATACAAAATATTTCTTTCGACAGTCATTCCTATTGACTGTTTCTTACCATCCTTCCAATGGAAAATATATCAATTTTTCTTCTCGATCCATTCACCACAACAATCAGCCCCTATGAATAATCCCTCCATTTATTGTACATGAAGAAATTAATTAAAAAAATAATTAGTACTAGTGATTGAATACAATTTCATAATTTGTTGCAACATATGAGTCTTATGTGGCAACATGTGACTAATCTGTTGCGACATATAAGTCATGTGTTGCTACATATAGGTATTCTGTTGCGACACAATAAATCACATGTTGGAAGAGGTGCAATTCATCTGGTGCAACATATGACTATTCTATTGGAACATGTAAGTCGTATGTTTCAACATATGACCATTCTGTTGTGATATATAAGTCATATGTTGCTACATATATGTATTTTGTTGCGACACATAAATCACATGTTGGAAGAGGTGCAATTCATCTGGTGTAACATATGACTATTATGTTGGAACATGTAAGTAATATGTTCCAACATATGACCACTCTGTTGCGACATAAAAGTCATATGTTGCTACATATAACTATTCGGCGGCCTAACTATTCTGTTGCGACACATAAATTACATGTTGCAACATGTGTAAGTTATATGTTGCAACATATGACTATTCTGTTGCAACATGTAAGTCATATGTTGCTACATATAACTATTTTGTTGCGATATGTTGCAACATGCGTAAGTTATATGTTGCAACATATGACTATTCTGTTGCGACTGATAAATCATATATTGCAGCATATGACTATTATGTTGCGACATCTCCAAGAGAAAAGTCATATGTTGCAACATATGACTAGTCTGTTGCAACATGTAGGTCATATGTTGCAACATATAACCTTTCTGTTGCAACATAAGACTATTATTTGTTTCAATATCTGACTTATTCAACACGAATCAACTATTGCAACAGATATAACCATCTGTTTGGAAATGAGAATACAAATTATTGAAAAAAATACAGGTATACCCAGATGATGATGAATGATTCAAAGAACTATTAATTTTACTTACCAAACAATGGAAGAGGTGCAATTCATCTGGTGCAACATATGACTATTCTATTGGAACATGTAAGTCGTATGTTTCAACATATGACCATTCTGTTGCGATATATAAGTCATATGTTGCTACATATAGGTATTTTGTTGCGATAAATAAATCACATGTTGGAAGAGGTGCAATTCATCTGGTGTAACATATGACTATTCTGTTGGAACATATAAGTAATATGTTCCAACATATGACCACTCTGTTGCGACATAAAAGTCATATGTTGCTACATATAACTATTCGGCGGCCTAACTATTCTGTTGCGACACATAAATTACATGTTGCAACATGTGTAAGTTATATGTTGCAACATATGGCTATTCTATTGCAACATGTAAGTCATATGTTGCTACATATAATTATTTTATTGCGACACATAAATCATATGTTGTAACATGTGTAAGTTATATGTTGCAACATGCGTAAGTTATATGTTGCAACATATGACTATTTTGTTGCGACTGATAAATCATATGTTGCAGCATATGGCTATTATGTTGCGACATCTCCAAGAGGAAAGTCATATGTTGCAACATATGACTAGTTTGTTGCAACATGTAGGTCATATGTTGCAACATATAACCTTTCTGTTGCAACATAAGACTATTATCTGTTTCAATATCTGACTTATTCAACACGAATCAACTATTGCAACAGATATAACCATCTGTTTGGAAATGAGAATACAAATTATTGAAAAAAATGTAGGTATACCCAGATGATGATGAATGATTCAAAGAACTATTAATTTTACTTACCAAACAATGGTGTGTGAACACAGTCACTTAAGAAGTAATGTCAAATGATATAGAACGAAATTTGGTCAACTGATTAGCTAAATCTGATTCAAGAAGAAAATAAGAAGAGGAAGAAGAAGCACAAGGAATAGCAGCCAAGATCAACAATGTACGAACAAGAAGAAGAAGAAGAAGAAAAATATGAAGAGAATGGGAAGAAAGCAAGCAAGAAGAAGAAGAAGAAGAAGCAAGCAAGCAAGAAGAAGAAGAAGAAGAAGAAGAAGAAGAAGAGAGGAATCCAGCGGGGAGGCGGGGGAGATTTGCAGCTTTTATTTCCCCTTTTGGTTCGCTGACTTCCCTCCATTTTTGGTTCCCACCATATTTGGTTAAATTAGGTTTTAGTCTTTTACCATTTTACCCCTCATTTAATACAATGGACCAAACTCTCAACTTTAAAACTTGAGGGCAACTCCCACAAATGCCTCATAAATCCTTAATCCTTAATTATATAATTTTCACCTACACTCAATTAAAATAACTTATGTGACGCCATTTAATTTTGACACCTTAATGTCACCCTTAATTCAAAATCCCAAGAAGCCTTTTGCTTTCTTTTTGTCTTGGAGAAGGAGCATTATTCAGCTTTTCGGAAAAGCTTTTTAGCCTTCTTGGAAAAAAGTGAAATAACTTTTTGGAAATAAGTAAAAAAATTCTTATGGTAATCCATTTTTATTTTATTTAGCATCTTAGTTATATATATTTTATTTTCATTACTTATCAATTTTAGTCGTTTAAAATGACTTAGATTTTTATATAATTTATGTTAAGTGATGATGTATCTGCACTATTTCTTATGTTCGGTGGAATGATGTATTTGCACTCTTTGTTATGTTATATAAAATTTATGTTAGGTGGAACAGGGACAAATTTAACCCAATAGGTGGAGAAGAGACAAATTTGATTTAATAAGTTGAATAGAAAAGGGCCAAAAAATTTCTTGGACTATTCGAAAAGATTTAAATATACTCCTTATTTATTTATTGGGCTAAAAATATCCCTTAATCCACGAAAATTTTATTATGTTTGAGGTATAAATATGATGTGGCAGACAAAACTTGTATGAAGCTTCATTCATATTTTGTCAAGTAGATTCTTGGGTTCCATTTTTAGAAAAATGTGTCAAATTCCCTTCTCTCTCTTCCTTTTTAACTTAATCTCTTTTAGTTCAATTTTTCCTTCTCTTTCTTTATATAATTATTTTAAATCTTGCTAATTTTTTTAATCTTAATATTTTTATTTCCGAAAAATGTGGAATTTTCTAGTAGAATTTATCTTATTTTAACATTTTGATATTATTTTTTTGAACTTACATTACTAAAAATAGCTATTCAAAATTACTTGTCAATTAACAAAATTATCTTTTTTTTTATAATTTGTTAAAGGAAAAGTGGATTACTAATATAAAAATACCAGGGGTATAAATTTAATTTGTTCTCTTGTTCTTCTCTCAACAATTTCATAATTTCTAAATACTTAAACCCATCAAATATTCTCCAACAAAAAAATATAACGGAAAGAACATCAACGATCATGACAATAATTACATAAGTTTTGACACTACTTTCATGAAACCCAAAATCGAAAAGCACCCATAAACACCTACATATATACATGCACTTTCCATCAATTTATACGATATTCTATTAATCTCGAAATACAAGCTATAAATGTGTTTTTCATTATATTAACATGAGAAGAATTGCAACTTAGTGAGAAGATTCATTTATGAAAAAAATATTTTATGGCTTGAATTTTAAGAACAAAAGAATATCGTATCAATTCATAATGGAGAGAGTGTGTATATATGTAGGTGTTTTAATAATTTACTCCATAAGAATTTCTTTTTGCAACTTTACAAAAAAAATTACACTTTTAAGAAGAATTAATTGTTACTATAAAATGGGGGAAAATAATTAATTATATTTTAAATTTGTTATTTGACAAGTAATTTTAAATAACTATTTATGTTTATCCTAAAACAGTACAATTGAATTTTTATGATGTTAAGAACACATGTTTAATTTAATTATTTTTTAAATACATAGTGGTTTGAATTTAAATTTGAAATAACATTAATCTATTTAATGTTTGATAAATAGACATAAAAAAATATTAAGGAAAAAGGAAAATAAACTACATTAGAGGAGAATTGGAAAAGTAATATTAAAGAGAGAGAAAAAAATAAGAACGTAATATCAATATTCAAAAATTACTTTTGCTCACGGTGCCTTTTTAATTGGCGTGATAAAAATAAATTTAAATATTTGTACTTTATGTTAGAGAGAGGGGTAAATTGAAGGTGAATGTGCAGGAGCGAGAAGAAAAAAGATAAGTTATAAAGGCATGAGACCAATAAAATATATAAAGGGTAAAAAATGCCTTTTAGCTATTTGAAAGAAACAAAAATGCCTTCCGTTTATAGTTTGGCTTAAAAGTGCTCTTATCGTTAATACTTTGGTTTAAAAATATCCTTAAACTAGGCGAAATGAACAAAAATACCCCCATTTGTAGTTTGGTCCAAAAATATTCTTGCCGTCTATACTTTGGTCCAAAAATATCATTATTGTTATTTAATGGGTCAAAAATGTTCATTTTCTAAATAAATATATGATTATTTTCTTTTAATACATTCTTTTTCTAATAATTTTTTTTTAAAATTAGCAAATATTTATCTTAGTGGCGGAGCCAGGATTTTCAATAAGGAGTTTCAAAATCTGAAAAAATAGACACTTGAAGTAGCCGAGGGGGTTCGACATATACTAAATATACCTAAAAAATTATTTTAACCATATATAAATAGTATAATTTTCCTCCGAGGGGGTTCGGATGAACCCATAACTGTAGTTTGGCTCCGCCATTGGTTTATCTTATTTCAATTCAAATAAAAATAAAAATTGAAAATATTTCTTATTTTATTATCATCATTTTTATCGTTATATAAATATAAATTAATGATGGATATACTATGATCTTATATATATGACATATATTATCTGTCGAAATGGTACATGAAGTTATTCTATTTTAATTGATAAAATGAGATTAAGAAGAACAAAAAAAATTCCTACATTTTTATTTTTAAAAGTGATTTAAGAAGAAAGAAAATGAGAATAGTGTTCATTAATAATATTTTAATTAGGAAGAAGATGTGTTTAAAAAGAAAAAAAATATATTTATTCAGAAAAGGGCATTTTGACCCATTTTGTAACTATAGGAGCATTTTTGGATGAAAGTATTGACTGCAAGGACATTTTTGAGTCAAATTATTGACGGTAAGGGCAGTTTTGAGTCAAACTATAAACGGATGATATTTTTGTTCCTTTTACATAGTTTAAGAGCATTTTTGATGCTTTAAAACTCCCTCATACAACTATGACATGGTATACCTCACTCACCATAAAAAAATTCCTCAATCCACCTTTTTGGTCCATTTTTACCTTTAAAACTAACATTTTTTTCTTTGTTTTAAAATTATTATTATTATATATTACGTGACATCTTCCTATTGGATAATATTAAATTCCAACCCATTAGATTTTCTCAAACCCATATCCATAACCCATGCCCAAATAAAAGATAATTGATGATCTTTCTTTATCATTTAATACTAATACCGCTTTTCTTTTTCAACAATTTCAAGAATAAGTTCAAATCAAATGGTCAAATTTCTAGTACAATACTATATTGAAATTGAAGGATTATTCGAAATGAGTTGTGTCATTTTTAGGTCGTGTTTGATCTTGCGATTAGAGTTTGCTCCTCGTGAGTGTTGTTACTAATTAAAAAATTAAGTTAGTCAGTCTTGTTTACTAATGAATCTCTTGAGAGGAAATTTGCACTTCTGCAGTAAAAGAGAAACATCTTCACATGTTTTTGTTTTGCTCTTATTGATGGTGTCTTTTTGCTATACATTTTTAACAAAAAATTCATTAGAAAAAAAGGTTTAATGCTGCTAAATGACACAACTCATTTGGCATATAATCCTTTAGCTTCAATATAGTATTGTACTAGAAATTTGATCTGTTGAAAAAGAAACGATGTATTAGTATTAATAGATAGAGAAATATCATCAATTATCTTTTATCTGTAATGGGTTGGGTTTAGGCATGGGGTATAGATATGGGTATGGGAAAATTTAATGGGTTTGAATTTAATTTTATCCAATTGGAAGATGTCACGTAATATATAATAATAATAATTAAAAAAGAAAAGTTGTTAGTTTTAAGGATAAACAGGACCAAAAAGATGGATTGAGGGGTATTTTTAGCCCATAGGTGAATGAGGGATATATTTAAACCTTTTCGGATAGTCTAAGGATATTTTTGGCCCTTTTCTGTAAGTGGAAAGAAGACATTTTTAAAACTAGTTTTAATACGTTTAAGACATTTTTGAACCTTTTTCGAACTGTTTTTTAGTACTAAAAAATCATGTTTCGAGTCCCTTTCCACTTTATGAGATTGATATTTTTGAGTTAAAAGTTTTATTGATCTCATTTAGTAAGATTGTAAGAATTTGGGAAGTTGTGATAGTTTTTTTTAAGAATTGTAGAGTTTTTGTAATACCCCAGAAAAGTTTTGAGCTAAGAATCGAACCATCCTTCGTTGTGGATAGGATTTTACCAAGGAATTTCAAATTTCTTTAGTATTAAGGTAAGGTTGCTAGATGTAGCACCTTGAGTTCCAAAAAGAACTAAAGAAAGTCCATTCAAGTAATTCCTAAGTTTTTCTATGTTTTGGGTCAACTTCAAAAAACTATAACTTTCATTACATGATGAGTTAGGAGACCCATAAGATATCAAATGAAAGATCTTTGAGTCCTCTTTCCAACGCCACCGAGTTTTCTAATTTTCGAGCTCGGATGAGGGATATATGACCATTTGAGTGCAGCCTCTCTAGATAGGGCCTTTCCATCCGAACTAAGGAGGGGTATTTTGATTTTTTCCTTACCCAATCAGCTTAAAACGAATTTTAGTAATATTTTAGGGACAAATCTGATTTGAGTTAGTTTTCATAAATCCAAATACGCTTAGGGTTTTAGAAGAGAGTTCAAGAAGAGAAAAGAAGAGAAAAGAGGAGAAAAAAGGGAAGGTTCAAGACGATCAACTTTCTTGCGATCTTCGAGGGGTTTTCACCAAGGATTTTATCCTAAGAGGTATGTGAGTTCTCATAGTGTTGGGTTTGTTCACCCACACTCCAATCATGTTATTTTATGTGCAAATTTGTTCTTAAAGTTGAAGGATTTGAGTTCTTGAAGTGTTTTCTTGAAATTCCTTTTCGTAATCTTGATTGTTGGGGTTTCGATGAGTTCTTGAGATAATCATATGGATTTTGAGAGTTATTTTTGAGTAGATTCTTGTGTTCTTTGGTTGGGTATTCGAATCTAAGTGATTGGGGAAGAAACGTTCGATTCTAGGCGAGTTAGGGTCAGAAAACGAGAAAGAAAAGTCGTCGGGGTTTTCTGGGTTGGGGCCTGGCGCCCTGCGCCAAACACTGCACCCCAAGCACACCTCTGTAGGTAGAGGGCTGGCGCCCTGCACCACACAGTGCGCCAGGGTCGCCTGCCCCCACCCCTTCTCCATTGTTTTTCCCGTTTGAGTCCTTTAAAAGGGTACCTTCAAGCCCTATCTATTCTAAACACTCTAAACTACTTCTAAGCATCTAGAAATCATTCATAACATGAATCATAACCTTGAATCCATAATTCAAATTCAAGGTAGAGTTAAAAGTCATGTCTTGAGAGTTCTTTCGAATATTTTGAGAAGTCCCTTTGAGTGTTTTTGAGGAGTCTTCTACAATTTCTAATAACTTGTTTCAAGACTCAGTGAGCATGAGTGTGAGGAGAATGTATTCATGAGTCTACACTATCATCAAGATCCTTCATATCATGAATCATAATTCTTGAATTCATAATTCAAATTCAAGAAAGAGTTAAGAGTAGAGTTCTAGAAAGTCTTTGAGTTCAATTGTGAATCTTTTGAGATCAATTATCGATTTGAGCTAAGTTTTGAGGAAGTAAGTATGAGAATGAGAAGAGTCGTATACATGAGTTCCATATTGTTATGTAGACCCTTGAGTCGAGTCGTTCATGCCCATAAATTCTGCATGAACTCCATAAATTGAGTATCTTTGAGAGGAGTAGTATCTTCAAGTTCTAAGTCTTGAGTATTGAGTTCCTAATCCTTTTTGAGATTATATTCCTAGTCGTGGGACTACTACATGTTACCCATGAAGGTACTTGAGTTGAGTAGTTCATGCCCATAATTTCGCATGAACCCTATGAGGCGAGCAGTCTTGAGATGAGAAGTATCATTGAGTCCTTGAGATAAGTAGTTCATGCCCATATTTCTGCATGAACCCTATTTTGAGAAGTCTTTTGCAAATCTTTTTAAAACTAGTTTTAAGACTTGAGCATATGAGTTTGAGGAAGAGTAGAGTTGAGTTCATTTTCTTTAAAATTATGTATGGAAACTAAGTATTCCCAAGAGTAAATGTTTTCACATTTTAAAAAAAGGAAACAACAATTTCCAAAAGAGTTTTCATGAGCAGTTCTGAGTACCATCTCTTTTAAGAGAACGATTTTTGAGTAATAATCTCAAACCACAAAAAAAGTTATTTTTACTTAAAAACATATAAGCTAGTATATTTTTGGGAGTAGTATTGAGCACCGATATGAGGGAGAGTTCATACAACTCACAGCCCCCATAAACCATGTAGACAACATGGGTAGAAAGGGTCATACCTTTTATATGATTCCTTATTGATTTTTATCATATACTTGTGGATCCACTTAGTAGTAGGTTCTATACCCTGGCAAAGTATAGGACAGTTCTGGCAGCGTGGGCTAGACGCTGTATCATCACATAGCTCATAGTGATGGTTGTCGGTTAGAGAATCTCCCACAGAGTTACTTTGTCTTTTTATATACAAACAAAGTTATTATTGTATTTTCATACAATTGAGTTATTATTGTATATTTGCATACAATTGAGTTACTGCTTATTGTGTTAAAAATTTCTCAGATATTGCATCTTTTATTGTTGCTGAGTATCTTGAGTTTGAGTTGAGTATCCTAAGTCAGAATTGAGCACCTTATTGTTGAGTTGAGCCCTATTTCTCTGAGTTGAGTTGAACTATGTTTCACAGAGTTGAGTCTCTTATTATTGAGTTGAACTATGTTTCATTGAGTTGAGTTTAGTTGAGTTGAGTTGAGTAAGTTGAGAAGAGGTAAGTATGTTTCTTTTCCATCAATTCAAGCTTATGTTTATGCTTTAGAATTCTCCTTACATGCTCGTACATTCCATGTACTGAGCCATTTGGCATGCATCATTTCATGATGCAGATACAAGTATTCAGGATCATCAACAGGCGTTTCGTTAAGGTCATGTGATATTCCAGTCAGCTTTGGTGAGCCTTCTTCTATTCCGGAGGACCTCACCTTTATCTTACAGTTAGTAGTTTTGAGATGTCGTAGGTCTTGTCCTGATATCCTTCTGTAATAGTAGAGGCTTCATAGATAGATAAAGTTGAGTAGTTTCAGTATGTATCTTCTTTGAGTTGTTTTTACAAACTCTGAGTTCATCTATTGAGTATTGTTTAGAATATTTTAAAGTTGATTATTTGAGTTATTGAATTTTTTTTCAGTTTTAAGCTTTTGTATGCTTGAGTTAGTCTTTCACTTGTAGTCAGCCAGTATAAGGGTTCGCTTGGGGACCAGTAATGGTTCTCGAGTGCCGGCCATGTCTAGGGTGTAGACTCGGATCGTGACAAACTTGGTATCTGAGCACAGAGTTCAAGTGTCCTAGGGTGTCTATGAAGCCATGTCAGTAGGGTCTTGTTTATTATTGTGAGGGTCCCACTTCTATAAACGAGGGACTACAGACATTTAAGAAAAGCTTCCCATCTTTCATACTCTTAATCGCGCGATAGAGCTATGTCATAGAGATTTATTCTAACTCGTGTATTCTCATACCCATTCGACTACCCTTCATGCTAGAGGTGGTTGAAAACCAAAGTCAGTCCTTTCTCGATGAGTTGCTCTTAACAAAAATCTTGCCGAAGTCATGAGATTGCAGAGGGGCTTAAGAGAAGCCTGTGAATGAATTAAGTATTGAGTTCGAGGAAATGCACTCATATTAATATGAATCGTGCGTTTGAGCTAAAAGCGAGTTGTACTCTCTTCTCTAAGTCTTGTTTCAGCTGAGTTCCTTATGAGAAAGTATATTTAGAGCTTGGGTAATATTTTCATCCGAAAAGGTAGCATGAGTTACGAGATCATGAGCAGTAGTAGTGACAGTGCCCAGAGTTAGAGGAAAGTATGCATAGGTTTAATAATCTAAGTAAGGGAGGTGGTGTTTCGACAAGCTATGTTACTATAGTCATGCACCTAGTAAGTTATTAATGAAGAGTTTTTCCCTTATGGGTAGACTAAGAAGTGATGAGTTGTGAAGATTTCATCATAGGAGGTAGAGTGTGTTGCAGCTAGAGATGAGTTTGTGATGAAGTGTCATTGTGTAGGTAATGACCACATGTAAGTATTGAATAGAAGAACATGGGTATTTTGAGGATGATAGAACTATTTGAGAGATAATGTGCAGTAAGTGAGTAAATAATATTTAAGTTGTGAAGTGGAATGTGATGGTAATTTATGAGTGTAGAGACTAAGAGGTAAGGATTGACTACTTGTAATAAGGACCTAGTGGATGAGTGTTTCTGAATTTGTATCCAGTAGTGGTAAGTTAGTATAGTAAGCGAGCAATCAGATTGATATTCGGGTTTAGTAACAAACATTAAGCTTGAATTTGAGATGAGTGTCTTGATCAAAAAGATGGCACCATGAGGGTGATGATGTTAGTCTTGAGATTTGATCTAGAAGACTTGACATAGAGTAGGTGAGGAATTGAGGTGATTAGCTGCAATAAATATGAGTGGTACAAGTGAGAGAACCTAACCTTTAGATAAGGGGAGTGAAGTGTGGTTAAGTCACAAGAGTAAAAAAAAGAGCATTAGAAGGTGTACCGAGAGGGTATGTAATTAGAAGAGGTTAACAGAAACATCTTAGAAAGAGGTATGCTTATGGAGATTCGGTTAAGCTTCTCCCCAGTTTTAGAGTAAAAGAGGATGTAGACCAGTTAGAGATAATGGAATAGGTCTATAGCTTTCAAGTGTCAGCTTTAGACCTAAGGGGGAGATGACGAGATGAGAAATCAAGTCAAGTGTTTGAGAATAAGATAGTAATGAGTTCCAAAGAGAATGGGAGATATCTTTTCAGAGGTCCTTTTAGTAATGGAGTAATGTTAGAAAGAGAAGGTTAATGATCCTATCATGATAATGATGGTGTGATAATTTCGTCTAAGGTTATAAATGAGGAGGAAGAAGAGGATGAGGTTTTGCTATGAGAAATAGCTAAATGAGAGCCCTTAGTTGGTTCCGAATAATAATGCGGGCAAATTCTAGTTGGTATGGTAGAGATGATAAGAGTAACCCCGTTCCATACCCAGTCCAGCCGTCATTCGAGGATGAATGATCCCAAGGGGGAGATAATGTAACACCCTAGAATTTTTTTGAGGTAAGACTCGACCCATCCTTCGTTGTGGATAGGATTTTACCGAGGAATTTAAAATTTCTTAAGTATTAAGGTAAGGTCCCTAGATGTAGCACCTTGAATTCCAAAAAGAACTAAAGAAAGCTCATTCAAGTCATTCCTAAGTTCTTCTAAGTTTTGGGTCAACTTCAAACGACCATAACTTTCAGTATAGGATGAGTTAGGAGACTCATAAGATATCAAATGCAAGATCTCTGAGTCCTCTTTCCAACGCCATTGAGTTTGCTAATTTTCGAGCTTGGATGAGGGAGATATGACCGTTTGAGTGCAGTCTATCCAGATAGGGCCTTTCCATCTGAACTAATGAGGAATATTTTGGTCTTTTCCTTACCCAATCAGCTTAAAACAAATTTTAGTAATATTTTGGGGACAAATCTAATTTGGGTCATTTTTCATAAATCCAAATACGCTTAGGATTTTAGAAGAGAGTTCAAGAAGAGAAAAGAAGAGAAAATAGGAGAAAAGAGGGAAGGTTCAAGACGATCAAGATTCTTACAATCTCCGAGGAGTTTTCACCAAGGATTTTATCCTAAGAGGTATGTGAGTTCTCATAGTGTTGGGTTCGTTAACCCACACGCCAATCATGTTATTTTCAGTGCAAATTCTTTCTTAAAATTGAAGGATTTGAGTTCTTGAAGTGTTTTCTTGAAATTCCTTTTCGTAATCTTCATTGTTGGGGTTTCGATGAGTTTTTTAGATAATTGTATGGATTTTAAGAGTTGTTTTTGAGTATATTCTTGTGTACTTTGGTTGGGTATTCGAATCTAAGTGATTGGGAAAGAAACCGTTCGATTCTAGGCGAGTTAGGGTCAGAAAATGAGAAACAAAAATCGTCGGGGTTTTCTGGGTTGGAGCCTGGCACCCTGCACCAACCAGTGCGCCCCAACCACACCTCTGTAGGTAGAGGTCTGGCACCTTGCGCTACTCAGTGCGCCAGGGTTGCCTGCCCCCACCTCTTCTCCATCATTTTGCCCGTCTGACTCCTTTAAAAAGGTACCTTTAAGCCCTATCGATTCTAAACACTCTAAACTACTTCTAAACATCTAGAAATGATTCATAACATGAATCATAACCTCGAATCCATAATTATAATTCAAGGTAGAATTAAGAGTCAAGTCTTGAGAGTTCTTTCAAATATTTTGAGAAAGTCCCTTTGAGTCTTTTTGAGGAGTCTTCTACAATTTCTAATAACTTGTTTCAAGACTCAAGTAAGTGAGCATGAGAGTGAGGAGAATATATTCATGAGTCTACACTATCATCGAAATCCTTCATATCATGAATCATAACTCTTGAATTCATAATTCAAATACAAGAAAGAGTTAAGAGTAGAGTTCAAGAAAGTCTTTGAGTTCAACTGTGAATCCTTTGAGATCAATTATCGATTTGAGCTAAGTTTTGAGGAAGTAAGTATGAGAATGAGAAGAGTCGTATACATGAGTTTCATATTGTTATGTCGACCCTTGAGTCGAGTCGTTCATGCCCATAAATTCTGCATGAACTCCATAAATTGAGTATCTTTGAGAGGAGTAGTATCTTCAAGTTCTAAGTCTTGAGTATTGAGTTCTTAATCCTTTTTGAGATTATATTTCTAGTCGTGGGACTATTACATGTTACCCATGAAGGTCCTTGAGTTGAGTAGTTCATGCCATAATTCCGCATGAACCCTATGAGGCGAGCAGTCTTGAGATGAGAAGTATCATTAAGTCCTTGAGTTGAGTAGGTCATGTTCATAATTCTGCATGAACCCTATTTTGAAAAGTCTTTTGCAAACCTTTTTAAAACTAGTTTTAAGACTTGAGCATATGAGTTTGAGGAAGAGTAGAGCTGAGTTAATTTTCTTTAAAATGATATATGGGAACTAAGTATTCCCTAGAGTAAATGTTTTCACATTTAAAAGAGAGGAAAGACTGATTTCCAAAGTGTATTCATGAGCAGTTCTGAGTACCATCTCTTTTAAGAGAAATATTTTTGATTAATAATCTCAAACCACAAAAAGAGTTATGTTTTCTTAAAAACATATTGGCTAGCATATTTTTTGGAGTAGTTGATGAGTTCAAGGTTTGTACTCATTTAGGGCTTTGGTTATATAGATTTAGTGTCCTCAAATGATTATTTTATGCCCATAACTGATGTTAAATCCTTTATTTTACAGGAATAGGGATTGAGAAACAAAGCAAGGACACTAACTTGCAAAAAGAAACAAAACGAGCTGAAAGAATGAAGAAAGGCAAGCCTGGTGAATCGCCAAGTTCACTTGGCGAATCGCTGAATGGCTGTATGACCACCCAAAGTTCCAGTGTGCCAAGCCCTGAGGGAAGAAACCAAGTCGGTGAGAGAAAAGAGTGGTCGGCAGATCGTCGAGTAGTTCCGCGATGCAGTGCTAGATCGCCCAAAGTTACAGACCTTGGGGATGCTGAATGCCAAGGCAGAAGGGTGATGGAAGTGACCAAAGGGCGGCTCGCTAAGTGGTTCGGCGAGCCCGACTTACTTCACCGAATGAGCTTTCGTAGCTTATTTTCGGCGACTATAAATATGTTTTTGAACATTTTAGTTAGTATCAATTTTTGATATCTATCATCAATCTTTTTATCAATTACTCTGGAGAACAGTTTTTCTCCAGTTTTTTCTTTAGCTTTGAAGGATTGAAGAAATTCACTTTTGAGAAATTAGAAGTGGGTCTTTGAGATTCATCAATTTGGACCATTGTAAAGACGAAATCACTCTTAACCAGTTGATGGAAACTCAATTTGGTAACTGTTTTTATCTTTTTATAATGTCTAGCTAAAACCCCAATTCTTGGGGTGTGATTATGTGATTATGGGCTGATTTAGCTTATGGGTATTGCTAATTTTTAGTTTAAATGCTATTTAAAATTGAGTTCAATCATTTATTGTGGTTTAATTTAAGAATTGTAGTTGAAAATGCAGTTTTACCTTTGTGTTCTTGACTTGCTCGAGAGAGAGGTTTTAGAACTAAGGTTTTTGATTGATGGTCTGTGGGTATTGGGTTGACCTGGGTTCAGCTCGAGAAAGTGAATCCTAAACCCTTTTCCACACATTCAGCTCGAGAGAGTGAATGGACTAAGGTGTGGGCTGTTCTTAATTTACATGCTTGTTGATGTTCGAGAGAAATCAACTTGATTTCGGGTAAATTGTTCGAGAGAAAGTTTACCTCCTTTATAGCCTAGCTTACTCACTAATATTTAGCTATTTTCTAATAGTTGCAATTACCCATATGTCTACATTAGCCTATAATCAATCACATTCCAAGAACTCGTCTCATTATTGTTAATTCGTATTGTTTGTGACTGCTCTTTGTAGTTGAAAATCAAAACCAAAACCCCCATTTGACATTCGTGTCACCCCCTGATTCGCATGATGTTTTTACTCGATAATTTTTGTTCCTATGACTGATTTGACCGTATTCTTACTTCCCAATTGAATCTGAAACACGTACCGCTCCCTGTGGGATTCGACCCCAATTCATTTAGTTGGGTTTTATACTGATTAACGACCGTTGACGCTTAGAATTGAATGAAGTGTCTTTGAAACGTTATTAATCAGTAGTATTGAGCACCGATATGAGGGGAGAGTTCATACAACTCACAACTCCCATAAAGCATGTAGCCAACGTGGGTAGAAAAGGTCATTCTTTTTAGATGATTCCTTATTGCTTTTT
Organism: Solanum etuberosum; assembly: GCA_029582245.1. Taxonomy (NCBI): domain Eukaryota; kingdom Viridiplantae; phylum Streptophyta; class Magnoliopsida; order Solanales; family Solanaceae; genus Solanum; species Solanum etuberosum. The sequence goes on from JAJONR010002100.1 coordinate 51,328, forward strand.
AGCATAGACTTGTGGATCCACTTAGTAGTAGGTTCTATACCCTGGCAAAGTATAGGACAGTTCTGACAGCGTGGGCTAGACGTTGTATCATCATATAACTCATAGTGATGGTTGTCGGTTAGAGAATCTCCCATAGAGTTACTTTGTATTTTTATATTCAAACAGAGTTATTATTGTATTTTCATACAATTGAGTTATTATTATATTTTTGCATACAATTGAGTTGTTGCCTATTGTTTTAAAAGCTTCCCAAATATTGCATCTTTTATTGTTGCTGAGTATCTTGAGTTTGAGGTGAGTATCCTGAGTCAGAATTGAGCACCTTATTGTTAAGTTGAGCCATATTTCTCTGAGTTGAGTTGAACTATGTTTCACAGAGTTGTGTCTCTTATTATTGAGTTGACCTATGTTTCATTGAGTTGAGTTGGTTGAGAAGAGGTAAGTATGTTTTGTTTTCCATTAGTTCAAGCTTATGTTTATGCTTTAGAATTTCCCTTACATGCTCGTACATTCCATGTACTGAGCCATTTGGCTTGCATCATTTCATGATACAGATACAGGTATTCAGGATCATCAACAAGCGTTTCGTTGAGGTCATGTGATATTCCAGTCAACTTTGGTGAGCCTTCTTATATTCCAGATGACTTCACCTTTATCTTACAGTTAGTAGTTTTGAGATGTCGTGGGTCTTGCCCCGATATCCTTCTGTAATAGTAAAGGCTTCATAGATAGACAAAGTTGAGTAGTTTCAGTATGTATCTTTTTTGAGTTGTTTTTACAAACTCTGAGTTCATCTATTGAGTATTATTTTCAGAATATTTTAAAGTTGAGTATTTGAGTTATTGAATTTATTTCAGTTTTAAGCTTTTGTATGCTTGAGTTAGTCTTTCGCTTGTAGTCAGCCAGGATGAGGGTTCTCTTGGGGACCAACAATGATTCTCTTGGGGACCAACAATGGTTCTCGAGTGCCGGCCACGTCCAGGGTGTAGACTCGGGTCGTGACAGTTTTCAAGTTTATCAAAAATAAAAATTACAACATTTTGACATCCGTGACAATTGATAGTTCACAAAATAAAATTTAGAACTCTTTGCTTCTCATTAATTCCCCCCTAGTTAAATTTGCTATAGTATGTGAGAAGACAGAATCCAAATGAATTATACAGATTCAAACTCATAATGAAGTCAAATCTTCATATTTTCTATGAAAAGTATATATTTAAGCATTTTGTTTTCTTGTCTCTCTTTTCTTTAGGTTATTTTTTCAAACAACAAAACAAAAACATGATAGTACTATACTCAACTATTTGTGGCATATGACGAGATTTTTCTGCCTTTTAGAATTTATAGTGTGTTCATTAATACCAATATACCTGCTAAAATATCAATCAATTTTCAAACTCTCTTCTTACCGTCAAGTGACTGGAAACCCTCTCAAAGTCATCAAACCTACAATATTAGATTCCTCTATGCCCTCAACTCAGCATTTCAAGCTCATCGTCAGTTAGAGAAAAGCATTCACCCCTATATTTCTCTTAAATCTGACCTCAATCTCGTTAACTTCCTTACCAAATCCTAGCATAAGTTCTATGATTCGATAAATCCATTGCTGACTTCACCAAGATCAATTAGGTGAAAGGGTTTTGCGTAGTTTTTTTTCGTGAATTGAATGATAATTTTTTGTGGGTTTTTAAATAACGTTTTGACTTAATTTTTTATGTTGAATTTTATCTAATCTTTTTAAGTTCTTGAAGACTTGATTTCTTACACTACATCTTGATAAACTACTCATAGATTGGGTAAAATCAGTGAAGAATTATGTGTAAAGCTTGAATCTCCATTACCAAACTTTACAGTGAAGCTATACATGGAAGAACATATTAGGAGTTTAACTATCTCTACTAATCTATCTAATTATGTCGAGTCGCACCTTATATACAGTTGTTTCAAGTTAGCTCTTTGCAATCTTCTTGTTGTAATATCCAATAGCCCTCTTCAAGCTGGGTGATATGAAGATGTTCTTCAATCCCAGCTTGGACATAAGATGTGAATGTTGACACCTACTCAACCCCTTAGTAAAAATATCAGCAGGTTGTTCAGAGGAGCACAAATAATGTGTGATCACAAACCCCTTCAATACCTTCTCACTAATAAAGTTACAATCAATATCAATGTGTTTAGTTCTCTCATGGAATACTGGATTATCAGCAATTTGGATGGCTTCTTTGCTATCATAATGTAAAGGAACAAGTAGGCTTAGAGGTATGTCCAATGTGTTGAACAAACCAATGATCCAAGTAATTTTTGTAACAGTAGAGGCAAAACTCCTATACTCTGCCTCAGTTGAACTTTTGAAAATAGTGGACCCCTTCTTAGATTTCCATGAGATTGGTGATTCTCCATACTTAATTAGGTAACCAGTAATGGACCTTCTAGTATTAATGCAAGACCCCCAATCTGCATTCACAATAGGCTTGTAAGGAACCTGTGGATGTTGCTGATAGTAGCACTCCAAGGCCTGGTGACTTTAACATACTTAACTACCCTGATGGCAACATTCATGTGAGAGGTCTTAGGGGCCTGCATGAATTGACTTAGGTTTTAAACTGCATAGGATATGTCTGGCCTTGTAAGTGTGAGGTATAACAATCTTCCAATCAATCTCTGATATTCATTGATATCCAATAGAGGTGAATCAGAATCATTCCCAACCAAATCATCAAATTCATGAGTAATGAGTTTCTGGTTCTGCTCCACTGGTGTGTCTATTGGCTTGCAACTTCCTAATCCCAAATATGAGATCAGACCCAAGGCATATTTCCTTTGAAACATTAAAATCCCTTCTGAACTTCTAGCAAATTCAATTCCTAGGAAGAATCTAAGACTTTCCAAATCTTTGATCTTAAAGTTATCTTTCAAGACCTGTTTTGCTTCTTCTATCAGTTGATTACTACTTCCTGTCACAAGAAGATCATCAACATATATGAGTATCACCACTATATCAGCACCAGTCTTCTTGGTCATGAGAGAATAGTCAAGGTGGCTTTGCTGAAAGCCTGCAACTAACAATGCATTAGTCAACTTAACATTCCATTGTCTGTAAGCCTTCTTAAGTCCATAGAGTGACTTAATCAGCTTACATACTTGAGTTCTATCCTTTCTTTCTTGGTGGAAGCCTTGTGGTAACTATATGTATACTTCCTCAGTCAAGTCTCTTTGCATGAAAGCATTTATAACATTCATTTGTTGAATATCCCAGCCTTTTGTTGTTGCAATGGATAACACTGTCCTTACGGTGACCATCTTAACAACATGAGAGAATGTTTCCTGGTAATCCAAACCCTCCTTTTGGTTGTACCCCTTGGTTACCAATCTAGCCTTAAACCTCTCAATTTGTCCATCAGCTTTGTACTTTATCTTGTATACCCACTTGCAACCAATAGCCTTCTTTCCATAAGGCAATGGAACAAGTTCCCATGTGTTGTTGTCTTCCTGTAATCTCTTCCTTCATTACTTGAACCCATCTATCATCATGCACAACTTGATGAAAAGAGTTTGGTTCCACCTCTACTGAAGAATTTGCAATATAACACTGATATGACTTGGAAAGACTGTTATAATCAACACTATCAGAAATAGAATAAAGACAACTGGTTTGTTTAGCTTTTCCTGAAATCACAAAGTCCTTCTGCCATATAGGAGATTTAGTTGTTCTTGTTGATCTTCTCTGCACACTTTCATCATAAACAATTACTGCACTCCTTTCAACTACTGGCATATTATGTGTTGTGGCAATCTCAGGCACAACTGGTGCTTGCACAATTGGAGCCTCATCTTCATCTACTTCAAGTTGAAAAGTTGAGATTATAGGAATTGAACTGCCAGTCCTGTGAGAATTATCATGCAAAGCACCTGTAGGGTGAACTTGAAAAGGGAAAATGTCTTCATTAAAGATGACATCTCTACTAATGAAAAAGATATGATGCTCCAGATCAAAAAGTTTGTAGCCTTTCTGTGTATCTCCATACCCCATCAAAACTGATTTGATTGCCTTGGACCGAACTTGTAAGTCTTGTGCACTACAGTAGCATAGCATAAGCAACCTATAACCCTCATATAAGATAAGTCAAGTTGTCTTCCAAACATCATTTCAAAAGGAGAAGTATCATGTTGTACATCCAAAGGTACTCTATTTATAATATGTACAACAGCTAGTATGCATTCCCCCCAAAATCTAATTGGCAAATGGCTTTGGAATCTGATTGCCCTGGCAGTCTCCAGGATGTGCCTATGCTTTCTTTCCACCACACCATTTTGCTGAGGTGTGTGTGGACAAGAACTTTGATGCACTATCCCATTAACTTTGAACAACTCATCACATTGAGAGCTAAAAAAAACTCCCCTCCATTATCAGATCTAAATGCCTTAACCTGCAAACAAAACTGTGTCCTAACCATCATAATGAATTGCTTCAATATAATAGACACATCAGACTTAAGATGTAATAAAAAAACCCAAGTCCATCTAGAATAGTCATCAACAAGTGTATGAAAGAATTTCATGTTATTATATGATGCAGCCTCATAAGGTCCCATAGATCTAGATTAATCAAATCAAAACATTTATCACTCCTACTGTTGCTAGCTTTGAAAGGGAGTCTGATTTGTCTTCCTAATGGACATACATCACAATTATTCAGTGTCAAGTTTGTACTGTGTCTAAGCATTCTTATCTTCCTAATTACATTCATAGGCACATGCCCCAATCTCTTGTTCCAAACACAACCATCTCCACATCCTTTAGCTGTTATTAGTGACCTTGCACTTTGCACCTGATGTTGTGTCATTCTCTTCAGCAAATACAATCCATCCTTCTCCTTACCAATCTCCTTCACTCTCCAAGTGAAGAGATCCTGAAGGATGAAGAAGTCAGGGAAAAATAAGGCACAACAGTTCAATTCACTTGTCAATTTAGAAACTGACGAAACGTTGAATTTAAAAGCTGGTACACATAGTACATCCTTAATAACATCACCTCATGTGAACTTAGAGTTTCCTGATTGAGTAATGGTTGCTGAATCTCCTATAGCTAGCTGAACCTTCCCTGGATTATTCACTGTTAATCTATGATTCAGTAGCCTTTCAGTCCCAACCATGTGGTCATTTGCTTCATTATCTACTATCCAGTCTAAACAATTGCTATCTGCGAAAGAGGTACATGGAGACATACCTGCTATGTGTGCTTTGGACTCAGTTATTTGAGACTCAATCAACATTTGTATGATTTGATTATACTGATTAGGTGTGAAATGCGGAGCATATTCATCCCCTTTGCTTGCTCCAGACTGAAAATAGTGGTTGTGATTCTCAATTCCTGATCTCTGGGATCTTTGCATCTGTGAACCTTCAAGCTGTGTTCCATTTCCATTAGAGGTCTATACCATGTGAGCTCTCTTCTTCCCTTTCCAATCTTGTGGATAACCAATTAGGTTGAAAATAGATATCCTATGTGTGGCCTTGCATGTTGCAATGAGTGCAGTGTTTGAGCTTGTTGCAATCTTCCCTATTATGTACTTTCATCTCACAATAGTCACAATAGGAGCCACCTCCTCTTTGTTGTTTCTGAAAATTTCCATAACCTCTTCCTCCCCTACCTCTAGAGCCTGAGCCAGAACCACCAGATCTACTGATGAAGAAAGTAGTGGGATCATGACCCTCACTTCCCCATGAATATCACCAGCCAAAGCTCATTGACTTTCACATTGATTAACACTAGGTGGAGGGTTCCAAAGAGTGTAATTCTCCATTCCGACAAGCTGCATCTAAATTTGCACAGCTCCTGGCACATCGGAAGAACTCAAATACAAAGGATGATCATGATCGATCTTCTTCGCCATGTCAAAAACTAGAAATTAAACAGAAAAAATGACACGCCTTAGAATTGGCTACACCCGCTCCGATACCATGATAAACTGCTCATAGATTGGATAAAATCAGTGAAGAATTATGTGTAAAGCTTGAATCTCCATTACCAAACTTTACAGTGAAGCTATATAGGGAAGAACATATTAAGAGTTGAACTATCTCTACTAATGTATCTAATTATGTTGAGTCACACCTTATATACAGTTGTTAACCGACTTGTCATGTATACAAAATATCTTCTAACAAACTTATAACTAATTAACAGTAGCTTCAACTAACTAATAATGACAGCTGGCTAGTTGCAAGTTAGCTCTTTGCAATCTCCTTGTTATAATCTCAATACATCTTTGTTTGATAAGTTAGTTGCAAGACCCTACTTTAGTTTATGTAATAAAATCTCATCATATATGGGGATTTTGTTAATTATTGTGATGATTAAAAAAAATTCTTCAAAGGGTTCGGTTGAAAGGAATTTTATTTTGGACATTTTTAGTTTTTTGAGTGATTCAAAATATTATTTTAGTGACAGAAAAGGCAACATGCATCTTCTAAAATCAGATTTTACATGAATTGTCATTGATATATGTGATTTATCAAATCCTATTAATTGCTAGAAATTTTAACATTTCAAATGACTTATGTAATGACACAACAATATGTAAAGTCTTTAATAAAACACACATATAATAATCCGAATTGTGCAACCAATCATGTGTTTATGCTAATTAGAATACAATTATCATAACTTGAAAATAAAGAATAAGATATTCGTCGAGAAGCAATTTGATGTACACATTTTCTTTCTAATTGACAATAAATAAAGTACAAGGCCAAAGAATTCCTAACGTTGGCTTGTACTCGTCATAACATGTGTTATCCCATGGATAATTATATGTTACGCTTTCAAGAGGGATATAACTGTTCACAATAATGGCAGACACACCAAAAAAAAAAAAATAGATCATATATTAAGAATATCGTCTAACAAAAAAGTATTAGGTAGCACACTAATATATACATGTTTGGACCTAATAACATAATTATTATACCTTTTAATAGCAAAAATAAATTTTATTGTCAAAATTTTGTAGGTTTAGAGAACATCTAATCATTTGACATACAACAAAGAAGTTATTTGAATAGGTCGATTGTTCGTATTACATTTTTTTGTTGAATAGTTTGCAATATTCATTAAAATGACATTTTAGTATAAAACATACCGTATATAATGCTTTCATGAAATTCAGGTTCAAAGCATGTGTCTTAAGAACTTTCCATAAATTAGTTATTTTCTTGATAGTTGATTCTCAATTTTGCTTCATTTATTGCATTGTCCATACACGTATGGTGTTATGTTTGTCAATTTCTTTATTGCATGGGATTGTCCTCATTTTAAATTATTTGGATGATAGTCTTATGCCTAGAGACAGATTCAGGATATAACAAGCATTGGTGTTGAGCCTTCAACATAGATTCTCAGAAGCTTCGTTGACAAGCATTTTAGTTTTATTTAATTGATCACTAATAAAATGTTTTTTTAGTATTAAAAAGCATAATGTTTTTGAATCCTTTTTTCATGGAAAGTACTCCATGAGATTGATATTTTTGAGTTTAAAAGTTTTATTGGACTCATTCAGTAAGATTGTAAGAAATTGCGGAAGTTGTCATGGTTTTTAATAGTTGTAGAGTTTTCATGTCTACTCACTGAAAATAAGATTTACTACTCTTTGCTTCTCATTTCCTCAAGTTAAATTCAATATAGGGTGTGTTTGGTATGAAGGAAAATGTTTTTTTGGAAAACAAGTATATTTCTAAGTTATTTTTTCACTAGTGAAATTGTCCGTGCTTCGCGCGGCTATAAGAAATATTTATTGGACAATAATATATAATATTTATATTCATGTTAGCATGAGATATATAGACAATATTCATATTCTCTTCATAAGCGATATGAAATATTTTTTCATCTTTTTTAAACATATAAAATTGAATTTTTCGTTACATCTTTAAAGTGCAAACTATTCATATGTATATAGTAGAATAAATTATTTACCATGGTGAAGTAAATGAAATAAGAGATCATATTTTAAAATAACAATATATTGTATACATATGTTTTACGATCCTCTATACAAATTCTGATTTCGTAAAAAAAAACTTATGAAGTTCTTCATTGTGTCTTTATTATTAAATTTCTTTATTATAATTTTTTAAACATTAAATAAATATTTAAAAATTTATGAAAAAGAAACATGAAAAGTTATAAGAATATTTAAGAGTAGAAGTTACAAGTAAAATGAAGAGACATGAGTCATTAATTTTATTACACATTAATTGCATTAATAATCATGTATTAATTTTATTTGTAAAAATAAATAAATAAATGTTAAAATAAAGGATAGAAATACAATAATGAACAAAAAAATAAAATGATTGGTGACTGCATAATATATATGATTACATTTCAAACAAAAAAGAATAGTGACGAAAATAGATTGTTACATACAAAAATAATAATCATAGAATTAATATTTTATTTTTTAATTATTTTCTTACAAGCATAATAAAAATGAAGCTCATGATCATTATAATTTATTTATTTTTGAAATGAGATAGTTATATTAATTGTGCTTAATAACAAAAAAAAAATAGAATGATAAAGAACCAAATAAGTAGCATTGTCAATACATGTCGTTAAGTTACTTATACAAACTAAAGTTTAAAAAATTCTAGCAAAAGTAGCTACCTTACCAATACAAGTCAAAGTAAAAATAATAATTCTGGCAAATATAATCCCTAATTATGCTTCAAAATATGTTTTTCTTCTACCATCATCCTTTGTAAGTAGATCCGCCGTTATATTCTGTGCTCCATATGTCAAATTCTTCATTATATGCTACCAATTGAATAAAAAAAACATAATTATGAATAAATAAAATATCAGACCAATTGAAAGTGATTATACCAAAAGAAAGTAAGAAATCTAATTTTTTCAATTGTGTACTAACAATAAATAATAATCACCTCTTGAAATCTAACAAATATTGTAATCAAACTATATTATATTCCGCAAATTGACTATTAAAGAGAACAATCACATAGTAACAACACATTGTTCATTATTACAAAGTTTTTTATTTTATCATACTTGCTTGAAGAATGATAATACATAAATAAAATATTAAGAAAGCATATCCAAATACATAAAAATAAAAAAAAAGACTTGAGAATGAAATATTTCTTAACTTCCATGTACTTTTTTTCATTACTTATTAGTTAATTCAAAAATTAATATGATGAAGAAGCGAAAATATATTCTTGAATGTGAATTTTCATGAAATTAAATATGAATTTATATAGGCAAAAAAATGTAGAAAATGAAAAGAAAGACTTGGGAATGAAATATTTCTCACTTTCATGTACTTCTTGTATGTTACATGTTAGTTAATTCACAAACCAATATGATGAAGGGAAAGGATAATCTTGAATGTGAATCTCCATGAAACTAAATATGAGTTTATATAGGCAAAATATAGGAATATCATAAGACATCATAAACTTACAAATTAATGTTTGGAGGTTATAGACATGAAAATTATGAGTGTCTCGAATATTATTAAAAATAAAAATTAAAGAGATGTAGGTCATAGGTAATTACTTCTTGAAAATAAATTAAATAATATAGAGAAAAATACTTAAAATATTAAAATATATTATCATTTTATGATTAGAAGCGAGGTTAACAAAGAAAAAAAAGAATGTGAAGAGTCTTTGTTATAAATGTTACTCCATTAATAAAATATTTATTTGTAATAAATTAAGTAATTTAATTTTATAATACAATAATTAATTTAAATAAGAAAAAAATGCCAAAAAAAAAGAAAAAAGATAAATGCAAATAGAGGCCATAGAGAGGTGCCACATCACCTTGTCTATATTTCTCCTTTATTATATATATAGATATTTGGTTGGAGAGTATAAAATATTTTTTGGAAAATATTTTTTAATGTTTCGTTGGTGAATGAAAAATATTTTTCAGAAAGTATCTTTTTTTTGGCTTGAGACTAAAAAAATACTCTTTAGGAAAATAATTTCTGATCCGAAAATAAATTCCGATAATTGATCTAGGACCCGACCCCAACACTCAAATTAGGACAAGACCCCGATGACTGGAGGGTGGGGGTAGAGGTGGAGGTGGCATAAAAAAATGAGATTTTTAAATATTTGAAATATTTTTTCAAAAGCAACTATTTTTAAAAAAAAATTGACGGGGTGGCCTTGGTGGGGCCAGGGGGGTGGGTGGCATTAAAATGATTTTTTTTTAAATTTGAAATATTTCCCAAAAATAATTTTTATTTAATTTTTTTTGGATGGGAATGGCCTCGGTGGGGGTGGGGGTAGGGATGGCGTAAAAATGAATTTTTTTTAAATTTGAAATACTTTTCAAAATAATTTCTTTAAAAATTAAAAAAATTTGACGGAGGTGGCGCGGGGGATGGGGGGGGGGGAGGGTGTAGAGGTGACACAAAAATGATTTTTTTAAAATTTGAAATACTTCCAAAAAATAACTTTTTTTAAGAAATAAATTGATGGGGGTGGCGGGGGAGTGGGTGTGGCCTTGTTTTGGGGTGGGCGGGGGGCGGGGGTTGTGGCATAGAAAATTTTAAAAAATTAAATTTAAAAGTTTTTCAAAAGCAATTTTTTTTTTTTGGGGGGGGGTGGGGTAGGGATGTAGGGTTGGGTGAGGTAATCTTAAAATTTGAAACATTTTTCAAAAATAATTCTTAATTTTTTTA
>JAJONR010002102.1:0-79937 GCA_029582245.1 Solanum etuberosum
GGGGTGTTTTTCCAAGCCACGGGTCAAGGACCACGGCTGCCACCAGGGCCCGTGTGATCCTTGAAATCTCATGAGGGGTGGCGTGTGGGGGTTCAGTCAGCTGTAAGTTCAGGGGCAGTTGGGTCTTTTCCTAATTATTTTATATTGGTACTATGTCATTTTACCCATGCCTAGGACCCCTATATAAGTGATTTTAACTCCAAAACTTATCCATTCAAGTCATTCTCTTAAATTCACAAAAAGAAATCAAGTTCTTCCTCTCCAACATATTTCTCTCTCTAGAAACTTGAAGAAGAAGGGTTTAACCTAGGGTTTCAAGTCAAGTCTCCAATTCCACCATTGAAGGCAAGCTTTTGGCATTGAGGTATGATAGTTTTCATCCATGGATTCCTTCCATTCATGGAGTTCTTAAATTCTCCTATTTTCAAAGTTACAAATTCCTAATTGAGTTAAGGTTTTCTTCTATCTTATGGGTTCTCTTGATTATTGATTTAATTGATAGAATTATGATCTCTTATGCATGAATTGAAGAAATTCTATGATTTTATGAAGATTCCCCCATGAACCCATGTAATCCCCATGTTTTCCTAGTTATGAGCATGTAATGTCGTTTTTGAATAATGAAAAAAAAGTTTTATGAAATCAAGCATGAATTGTTAGAATTATATGATTTTATGATGAATTTCTATGAGCCCATATCTAACCCATAATTTCTAGATGTTGATGTATGAAAAAACGGGTTTCAAACCATGAAATGTGAATTATGAAAGTTAGCATGTTCTTACGAAAATTATGTATATGTTCTAAGGAATGCCTTGAAAGTGAAGTATCAATGATGTTGTTGTTGTTGTGTTGTTGAAAGGATTTTCTCATAAACACATCTATGCATGAGTGTGAAAGGTATTCTCACATAATAAGGGTTCCTAAGGTTGAAAGGCTATTCTCACCTAAAACGAACCAATGATTAAGGAATTATGTTAATATTGAGGCAAGAGGTGACTACCCATGCTCTCCATTGAATGACAAGAGGCGATTACCCAACTCATGTGATGTAAGGAGAAGAGGTGATTATCCATGTTCCTTTATGAGCTATGATGAATAGGATTAAGAAGTATTCCGTGGAAGTTAAGCTTAGCATCGAGTGGAGAAGTGGCGATTACCCAAGTCCCGTACCTATGTGCCCCCATAGGATTGTCTAGAAAGACATTGGATAGTGGATCCACTGTAACACCCCGCAACCTTGAGAGGGAAGTTTAGCATGTTTTAGAGGGTTTAGCATGGTTGAGCACCAAGGTGTCACCTACGAGGGCCATCCACTCCCCGTGGTTAGACCCACACTCCATGGGAAGCCTCGTGGATGAGCAACCTAAAAAGACTACCCAAATCTGCCTAAGGCAGAGTCCACGGCTGGACCCACGCCCCGTGTATGGGTCCACGCCTCGTGGATGGGGGCGTAGGTCCCAAGCTCCAAATGAAGGGTCAAAGACCACCACCCACGCTTGACCTGCACACCCCATGGTTCCACCCACGGCTCGTGGGCGTGGTCTCGTGGGTGAGGCAGTGAGTTGGTTTAAGTTGTTAAGTTGGGGGTATAATGGAACTTTCTGGAATTAATTAGGGGTTAAATGGTGTCGTTTTAACCTTAGTTAGACCACCTATATAAAACCTTTAGACCCCTAAATTCATTTATCCTAGTCATTATTTCAACTCACCAAAAGAAAACCCAATTCTCTCAAAAATCCTCTCTATAGAAAGAAGAAGAAGAAGAAGAAGAAGAAGAAGAAGAAGAAGAAGAAGAAGAAGAAGAAGAAGAAGAAGAAGAAGAAGAGGAAGAAGAGGAAGAAGAGGAAGAAGAGGAAGAGGAGGAAGAGGAGGAAGAGGAGGAAGAGGAGGAAGAGGAAGAGGAAGAGGAAGAGGAAGAGGAAGAGGAAGAGGGTCAAGCTAGGTCAAGACTCCATTGTTTCAAGCTTTCTAGGCTTTGTAATCAAGGTATGATGCTTATTAATTCATGTATTCCTTTCATCCATGAAGCCCCCATGTTTCCTCCAATTGTGAAGATTAATCCCCAATTCTAGTTAGGGTTCCTTCCTATATTGTGGGTATTGTTGTATGTTGATCCAATTGAGAGGATAATGGTTGTTCTGATTGTTTATTATGTAATTGCATATTTTTAGTATGATTATAAATGTATTCTTGATTAACATAAGATTCTAGGGTGAAATTGATATAGTTTTGTTTTATGCCATGAAAGGGGAAATTGAGGGCTTAGATGTGACCTTCTAAGGTAGATGAATTACTTTATGAATTGCTTGAGATTAGAGAAACTAGATATGAATTGCTTAAAAGTAAAGCTTGTAGACATGAATTGATTATATTAAGGCTTATATGATGAATCATGACTAGTAGTGGTGAGATTGAGTTTATATGATGATATATGATTAGAATTGCTTAAGAATGAAGCATGTGGTTAGATTGTCTTGAGAATTAGGCATATATGATGACCATGTGAAGTATTGCTTGAGAGTAAGGCTTGTAGTATGAATTTGACTTCAACGGTCTTGAGGGTAAAAGCTAATATGGATGAACTAGAAATGTTAAGGCTTTCAGAGTGAAGCTATTATGTATGTTGATTTGTATATGGTATTATGGTGGAAGGAATTTACCCACATAACCTATATTATGAGTATATGAGATTATACATGTAGTGATTTGATTACTTGAATTGAGATTATATCCATGTCTAATGTAGTGAATTCTAGATATGTTGACTCAATATGAGCCTTGATCCTTGAAAGGGAAAATTATGATATTATGCATGTTTTATGAATATTATGTACATGCTTTAAGAATACTTTGAGAGTAAAGTGATTATGACTATTATGTAATTGTGGTGTTGTTGAAAGGTTATTCTCACATACACACTTATGCATGACTATGAATGAAGTGTCCATGATTATGATAATGTTTGTAACACCCTGGAAATTTAGTAGGCTAAACTAGAGCTAAGAGTTAGGGCTAGAGCCAAGGAACAGGGCAAGAGCCAAGGAAGAGGACTAGGGCATTCCACTCTTCCATGGACACTGCCTCACCTTCCACGACCACCACCACGGCTCGTGGTGGGCTAGGCAGTGGCTAAGCCAAGGCTGCCCAAAACAGCCCCCTCCAAACGAGCCACTTCACGGCTCGTGGTGATGAACACGGCTCATGGGAAGGCTCGTGGTGGTACCTTAGATTTTTAGAGGTTAATGGGAAGGTTTCCTAGCTACTGAATCATGACCACGAGAGGTACCACGGCTCGAGGAGCCTCACGTGAAGGGCTTTTCACTAGGCTTAGATTTTAGGATCAACTTCAAATGATGATATCTCTTAGCTCAAAACGAATTAGGTGGGCCATTACCTATCAAATTAAAGGTCTCTGAGTCCTCATTCGAACGCCTTCATGTTTGTCCAAATCACATCTCGGAGTAAAAAGTTATGCCTGAAATAATGAAGCACTGTCAGGCTGAAATTCTTCACGACCCGTTTGACGGGCCGTTGTGATGATGACAGCTCGTGAAAGCCTCCTTCATGCCATTTCGGTAGTTTCCTGTCAGGGGACTTCTTGGGTCTTTTCCCAATTGTTTTAACTCAAAGTTATGTCGTTTTGCCCAAGCCAAGGACCCCTATATAATTCATTTTAACCCTAAAACTCACCCAATTAAGTTATTTATCCCCAAAACCCAAATCAAACCCCAAGTTCATCCTCTCAAATATTTCTCTCTCTAGAAAGTAAAGAAGAAGAAGAAGAGGGTCAAGCTAGGTCAAGTCAAGACTCCATTGTCTCAAGCTTGTTAGGATTTATAATCAAAGTATGATGGCTTATTCATTCATGGATTCCTTTCATCCATGAAGCCCCCATGTTTCCCCCAATTGTGAAGATGAACCCCTAATTCTAGTTAGGTTTGTTCCTATATTGTGGGTATTGTTGTATGTTGATCCAATTGAGTGGATAATGATCAATTATGATTGAATTAGTAGTATATCATGTTTAAGATGGAATTACATATTCACATACCTAACCCATGTCTAGAGAGATGAAATTGAAGTAAGTGGATTTTATTGCTTGAAAGGGAAAATTGAGGATTTAGAGATAATCTTCTAAGATTGATGAATTTCTTTATGAATTGTTTGAGGTTAGGTCTTATAGATATGAATTGAATGATGTTAAAGTACACATGAGAATCTATGATTGATATTGATTGAGATTGGGTCTATATGATGAATTATGATTAGAATTCCTTAAGAATGTAGCATGTGGTTACATTGTCTTGAGAATTAAGCATATATGATGACCATGTGAGGTATTTTTTGAGAGTAAGGCTTGTAGTAAAAATGCGGTTTTTAGGGCTTGAGGGTAAAATCTAATATGAATTTCTAGAAATGTTATGGCTTTGAGAGTGAAGCTATTATGTAGGTTGATTTGTATTTGGTATGATTGTGGAAAGATTTTACCCACATGACCTATATTATGAGTATATGAGATTATGCATGTAGTGATTTGACTACTTGAATTGTGATTATATCCATGTCAAATATAGTGAATTCTAGATGTGTTGATTAAATATGATCTATGATCCTTGAATGCAAGGTATGAGAACTATGCATGATTATGAGATTTATGTAAATGCTTTGTGAACACTTGAGAGTGAAGTGTCTATGATTATGATGTAACTATGGTGTTGTTGAAAGGCTATTCTCACATACACCCTTACACATGACTATGAATTAAATGTCCATAGCCATGATAATGTTGTTGTGTTGATTGAAAGGCTATTCTCATGAACACATAATGAACATGATGTGAATAGTTTTCTCATAATATGATGATTCTAAGGTTGAAAGACTATTCTCACCTATTGAATCTACATGTAGGCATGGACAGTGAAAGGTGATTCTCACGCATGATCTAATGAGTTATTTTATTGAAACAAGTTATGACTTAACAAGTACCCCGTGCGAATTATGCTTAGCACCGAGTGGATATTGATGTGAGATGGAAACTCTTCCATCAGAAAGGTCGGGATTCTAGAAGGAATCTCTTCAGTCAGAAAGTCTAGATTTCTTTAAGAACTCTCTTGAGATGGAAGCTCCCCCGTCAGAATGGGTGGGTTTCTAGTAGCAATTTCCTTATCCCATAAACTACGTGCCCCCGTAGGTTATTTAGCTAATGAATCCACCTAAAGCTAACAAACCATGGTGTTAACTTAGGCTAGTAAGACAACCCTTTCGGTGTGGGTTACACCAGATTCCATGTTAAGCTAACATGGTCTATGTCGGTTAAGGGTAATTCCCACAACAAGACTATGAATTATGAATTATGGTTAGTCAAGAAACTTTACTTAGCATAAGTGAGATTTATAGGGTCTTATTCATGCATTGAACAAGTATGCTTTAAAGGTAGTTATGATATGTTCCTCTTAGGTTATGATGCTTTATGTAATGAATATGTTTATGACTTATGCTTATGCTGTATGCCTAGTTTGGTTGTTGCTATAGTTGCTTTCCAATGCATGTGTGACTAAAGGTGAATGTTCCCTTGTCTATGAGAAAAAATCTAAGGATGAGATCAAAAGATGATAAAGATGAATAAGGACCTAAAGTGACTTGCTTTGCATGGGTGGGATTATGGGGTCTTATCCATGCATTGCACAAGCTTGTCTTGAGGTGGATTATGAAGTGTTTCTCTTATGTTAGGTTAAACTAGATGCATTGATTATGCCTATGACTATATTGTTATCTCTTATGCTTATAGCATATGTCTTATTATGATGTCTTTTAAACTTATGACTTATGTTATTGTCTCTTATGATTATGGTATATGTCTTATGTTGACTAATGCCTCTTATATACTTATGTTGATGATTTATGCTAGCCATCATATTTAGTACATTATTGTACAAACGCATATTCTTCCCTACATTCTTACCAAATGTAGGGTCCGGTGATATTGAGTTCCTTCCCGTGGCTAGGTTCCTAGTAGAGCAAGGAGTTTAAGACTTGGTGAGTCCTCATAGCATGAAGGATGTGATCACCTTTCCTTTATGACTTTGTTTTATGTTTTAGACTTTTGTATGGGCTGTGTCCAAAAGAGTTATTCAAGTTGTTTTAGATGGTTTGAGACAAAGTGCTATAGACTTCCGCTTTCTTTTATAAAAGACTTCGATTGTATGTAAAAAGTTTTAAAATTTCCACATCATTACTATTATATTATGTTAGGATATGCTAAGGGGCTTGTATGAGACCCTTCGGGGTTGAGTACGGCTTTTTACATCTAGGGGGTACCCCTGGGTCGTGAACACTTGGTGATTAGAGCACAAGGTTTATAATGATTCTAGGATGTCTCAAACCACGTCTAGTAGAGTCTTGTTCATAAGTGTGAAGCGTGCCACATTTATGAATGAGAGGCTATTAGATCCTTAGGAAACTTCACTTCTTCATTCTCTAAGTCGTTCCATAGAGTTTAACTCTATAAGGTCTTTCTCCTTATCTGATGGTCTTCAGGATATGACTACTCGAAGGGCGCATGCTACAAGGAGCGAGGGAGAAAATGTTGGTTGTGATGCCAATTATGGCTATGTGACTAGATAGGACTTGATATGCTTGATTTTGATGTCATCCTTCGGATGGATTGATAGTATTATGGTTATGCTCCTATGTGATTGTAGAACCCGTATAGATAAAATTATTAGTTCCCGAATGAGCCTATCTGAGAGTGGAATGGAGAAAATCTATTCCATAAGTTTGGAATATGTTTGACTTAAAGTTGACTTTGAGGGTTGCATGTACCACCTAGTTAAGGTGAGGGAGAAGAGTTCAAGTGTTGAACAACTTCAAAGAGTTAGCTATCTTTTAAGATTGATCTTAAGTATGGTCATTTTGAGTTGGGTGTTTAGATAATACCTAGATTTGATTGGCTGGTAGATCCCACAAAGGTGATGATATGGGTTGAAAGGGTTTAGCATTGTCTTGATCCGGCCTTAGTAGAAGTAAAAGAGACATGAGGGTAGATGTTTGGTCGGCAAAGAGGATGGTTTAAATGTGGTGAGAGTGGTCACAAAATGAGGGATTGTTCAAAGGCAAAAGCTATGTGAAGAGATGGTAAGCAAGTTCCTCCTAATGGTTCCGGTATGTGTTTTATGCTTTATTAGATTTTGGTATTACTTGTCTTTTGTGACTTGATAAGTTAGACTTTGAAGTTGTCTTTAGTATGAATTGGCTTCATTGTTGTTTTATGATATTGATGGTAGAACCCTACTTGGTCATGTTAAGTTTTGGGTATGTTGATAGATGTGATAAATAGGGTGTTTTAGAAATGCTTAGATGTGGTGAGTGAATAGACTCCTCTTAAAAGTGGAAGTGTAATTCACCATAGTTTAGAATCATCTAATGTGATGGATGTGAAAGCTTAGTGATGACTTGCTCCGACCTTAGAATTGAAAGAAAGGATGCTTAGAAGAGTTCGTATAGGCTTACTCCTAAAGGGGGAGATGAAGTACTTAGATAGCAAGGTCGTTGAATGTTCTTCATGTTTATGATTTGGGTTGGCTTGAAATTCTCACCTTGAGAGGTGTAGTGAATTTGGGAAGTTTAGTCTAGGTTTTTATAGGCTCATACGAGATCTTATGTGGAGTTGGTAAGGTTACTTGTGAACTAGATTTGCTTAAACAGTGGCACCGGTGTATCTGATTTTCCATGTCCCTATGATATAGAAGGGTGTGAGAGATCCGACATTCATAAATTCATTAAGAAGAGTTGAGAGTTAATGAGGATGTCTCTAATTTCGAAATATCGGTAGGGATCTTATACCGGCAAGTTAAGAAATAGAAGAGCAAGGAAGTTGCTTCCATGAAAGTGTTGTGGAGTGGTCTTTTAGTGAGGGTTTTAGGTGAGGGTGCTACTTGGGAGGCCGAGGGCCAACAAGATGTCTCGATATCCTCATCCCTTTTCTTGTGTTCCTCTTTTAGCATTAAGATAATGAGTTCCTCATGATTTGCTTTTTATGTGAAGTCATGTGTGTTGCATGAGTTTTTCCATGATTTCCTTATGGTATGAATGTTCTTAAGAAATATATGTTTAGTAAGAAAATGTGTTTTATGATTAATTCTCCCCATGTTGTTGTGCATTAAGTATGAGTTGCCTATTTGACTTCATGAGATGAATTGATAGACATGCTCTATATGTATATGCTTTTCTTGAGTAAATGGCATATTGCCTCCATGATGTTGTGTTGAGCATGCTTTTAGTTTGGAGAAGGTAACTCCTCCTATAAATATGAGAAATATTGTGTTTTCATGCATAATGGGTTGTTAGACGTAGTTCCTACTTCCTTATGATGCATTGAATATTTTTAAGTTGGAGTTGTTGTTGCATGCATGATGGGCTGCTAGTCTTGAGTCTTTACTTCCGTAAGGTGTCTAGATCGTCATTCGAGGATGAATGTTCCCAAGGGGGAAATATTGTAATACCCCGGAAATTTAGTAGTCTAAAGTAGAGCTAAGAGTGAGGGTTAGAGCCAAGGAAGAGGGCAAGAGCCAAGGAAGAGGACTAGGGCAGTCCACTCTTCCATGGACACTACGTCACGTTCCATGACCACCACCACGGCTCGTGGTGGGCTAGGCAGTGGCTAAGCCAAGGCTGCCCAAAACAGCCCCTCCACATGAGCGACTACATGGCTCGCGGTGATGACCACGGCTCGTGGGTATGCTCGTGGTTGTACCTTAGATTTTTTGAGGTTAATGGGAAGGTTGCCTAGCTACTGTATCATGACCACGAAAGGCACCACGGCTCATGGTAGGCACCACGGCTCGTGGAGCCTCACGTGAAGGGCTTTTCATTAGGCTTAGAGCTTAGGGTCGACTTCAAATGATGATATATCTTAGGTCAAAACAAATTAGGTGGGGCATTACCTATCAAATTAAAGGTCTTTGAGTCCTCTTTCCAACGCCATCGAGTTTTGCCAATTCCCATCTCGGAGTAAACAGTTATGCCTGAAATAGTGAAGCACCTCCAAACTAAAATTCTTCACGACCCGTTTGACGGGCCGTGGTGATGATGACGGCTCGTGAAAGCCTCCTTCATGCCATTTCGGCAGTTTCCAATTAGGGGACTTCTTGGGTCATTTCACAATTATTTTAACTCAAAGTTATGTCGTTTTTCCGAAGCCCTGGACCCCTATATAAGTCATTTTAACCCCAAAACTCACCCAATTAAGTCATTTATCCCCAAAACCCAAATCAAATCCCCAAGTTCATCCTCTCAAATATTTCTCTCTCTAGAAAGTGAAAAAGAAGAAGAAGAAGAGGATCAAGCTAGGTCAAATCAAGACTCCATTGTTTCAATCTTGCTAGGCTTTATAATCAAGGTATGATGGCTTATACATTCATGGATTCCTTTCATCCATGAAGCCCCGATGTTTCCCCCAATTATGAAGATGAACCCCCAATTCTAGTTAGGGTTTCTTCCTATATTGTGGGTATTGTTGTATGTTGATCCAATTTAGTGGATAATGATCAATTATGATTGAATTAGTAGTATATATCATGTTTTTAAGATGGAATTACATGTTTACATGCCTAACCCATGTCTAGAGAGATGAAATTGAAGTAAGTGGGTTTTATGCCTTGAAAGGGGTAATTGAGGATTTAGAAATGATCTTCTAAGATTGATGAATTTCTTTATGAAATTCTTGAGATTAGGGCTTATAGATATGAATTGAATGAAGTTAAAGTATACATGAGAATCTATGATTGGTATTGATTGAGATTGAGCCTATATGATGAATTAAGATTAGAATTCATTAAGAATGAAGCATGTGGTTAGATTGTCTTGAGAATTAGGCATTTATGATGACCATGTGTGGTATTTCTTGAGAGTAAGGCTTGCAGTATGAATGTGGTTTCTAGGGCTTGAGGGTAAAAGCTAATATGAATGAACTAGAAATGTTAAGGCTTTGAGAGCGAAGCTATTAAGTAGGTTTATTTGTATTTGGTATGATTGTGGAAAGGCTTTACCCACATGACCTATATTATGAGTATATGAGATTATGCATGTAGTAATTTGATTACTTGAAATGTGATTATATCCATGTTTAATGTAGTGAATTCTAGATATGTTGATTGAATATGATCTGTGATCCTTGAATGCAAGGTATGAGAACTATGCATGATTATGAGTTTTATAAAAATGCTTTCTGAACACTTGAGAGTGAAGTGTCTATGATTATGATGTAACTATGGCATTGTTGAAAGGCTATACTCACATACTCCCTTCCACATGACTATGAATGAATTGTCCATGACCATGATAATGTTGTTGTGTTGATTGAAAGGCTATTCTCAAGAACACATAATGAACATGATGTGAAAGGTTTTCTCACAATATGATGATTCTAAGGTTGAAAGGCTATTCTCACCTACTGAATCTACATGTAGACATGGACGGTGAAAGGTTATTCTCACGCATGATCTAATGAGCTATTCTAATGATACAAATTATCACTTAACAAGTACCTCGTGGGAATTATGCTTAGCACCGAGTGGATATTGATGTAAGATGGAAACTCTTCCGTCAGAAAGACCGGGTTTCTAGAAGGAATATATTCCGTCAGAAAGTCGAATTCCTAACAGTAATCTCTTGAGATGGAAACTCCCCCGTCAGAAAGGGCGGGTTTCTAGTAGCAATCTCCTTATCCCATAAACTAGGTTCCCCCCGTAGGTTATTTAGCTAATGGAACCACCTAAAGCTAACAAACCATGATCTTACCTTATGCAAGTAAGACAACCCTTTCGGTGTGGGTAACATTGGATTCCATGTTAAGCTCACATGGTTTATGTCGGTTAAGGCTAATTTCCACAACAAGACTATGAATTATTAGTTATTGTAAGTGAAGCAACTTTGCTTAGCATGAGTGAGATTTATGGGGTCTTATTCATGCATTGCACAAATATTCTTTGAAGGTAGTTATGATATGTTCCTCTTATGTTATGATGCTCTATGTAATGAATATGCTTATGACTTATGCTTATGATGTATGCCTAGTTTGGTTGTTGCTATAGTTGCTTTCCAATGCATGTGTGACTAAAGGTGAATGTTCCCTTGTCTATGAGAAATAAGCTAAGAATGAGATGAAAAGATGATAAAGATGAATGAGGACCTTAAGTGACTTGCTTGGCATGGGTAGAATTATGTTGTCTTATCCATGCATTGCACAATCTTGCCTTGAGGTGGCTTATGAAGTGTTTCTCTTATGTTAGGTTAAACTAGATGCATTGATTATGCCTATGACTATGATGTTATCTCTTATGCTTATAACCTATGTCTTATGATGAAGTCATTTATACTTATGACTTATGTTATTGTCTCTTATGATTGTGGTATGTCTTATGTTGACCAATGTCTCTTATATGCTTATGTTGACGATTTATGCTAGCCATCATATTTAGTACATTATTGTACTAACGCATATTCTTACCTACATTCTTACCAAATGAAGGGTCCGGTGATATTGTGTTCCATTCCCGTAGCTAGGTTCCTAGCAGAGCAAGGAGTTGAAGACTTGGTGAGTCCTCATAGCATGAAGGATGTGATCACCTTTCCTCTATAACTTTCTTTTGTGTTTTAGACTTTTGTATGAGCTGCGTCCCAACGAGTTATTCAAGTTATTTTTGATGGTTTGAGACAAAGTGCTATAGACTTCCACTTGCTTTTATAAAAGACTTCGATTGTATGGGAAAAAATTTAAAATTTTTGCATCATTTTTGTTATCTTACATTATGATATGCTAAAGGGCTTGTCTTAAATCCTTTGGGGTTGAGTACGCCTTGTTACATCTAGGGGGTACCCCTGGGTCTTGACAACTTGGTAATTAGAGCACAAGGTTTAGAATGATTCTAGAATGTTTCAAACCACGTCTAGTAGAGTCTTGTTCATAAGTGTGAAGCGCGCCACATTTATGAATGAGAGGCTATTAGATGCTTAGGAAAGTTCACTTCTTTATTCTCTAAGTCGTGCCATAGAGTTTAACTCTATAAGGTCTTTCTCCTTATCCGATGGTCTTCAGGATATGACTACTCGAAGGGCTCATGCTATAAGGAGCGAGGGAGAAAATGCTGGTTATGATGCCAATTATGGCTATGTGAATAGATAGGACTTGATATGCTAGATTTAGATGTCATCCTTAGGATGGATTGATAGTATTATTGTTATGCTCCTATTTGATTCTAGAACCCGTAAAGTCAAATTGTTAGTTCTCGAATGAGCCTATCCGAGAGTGGAAGGGGGAAAATCTATGCCATAAGTTTGGAATATGTTTTCCTTAAAGTTGACTTTGAGGGTTGCATGTACCACCTAGTTAAGGTGACAGAGAAGAGTTCAAATGTTGACCAACTTCAAAGAGTTAGCTATCTTTTAAGATTGATATTAAGTATGGTCATTTTGAGTAGGGTGTTTAGATAACACCTAGATTTGATTGGTTGGTAGATCCCACCAAAGGTTATGATATGGGTTGAAATGGTTTCGCATTGTCTTTATCCGACCTTAGTAGAATTGAAAGAGACATGAGGGTAGATGTTTGGCCGGCAACAAGGTTGCTTTAATTATGGTGAGAGTGGTCACAAAATGAGGGATTGTCCGAAGGAAAAGTTTATGAGAAGAGAGGGTAAGCAAGTTCCTCCTAATGGTTTTGGTATGTCTTTTATGCTTTATTAGATTCTGGTATTGCTTGTCTTTTGTGACTTGATCAGTTAGACTTTGAAGTTATCTTTAGTATGAATGGGCTTCATTGTTGTTTTATGATATTTATTGTAGAACCCTACTTGGTCATTTTGATATTTGGGTATGTTGATAGATGTGATAAATAGGGTGTTTTAGAAATGCGTAGATGTGGTGAGTGAATAAACTCCTCTTAAAAGTAGTAGTGTAATTCACCATGGTTTAGAATCATCTTATGTGATGGATCTGAAAGCTTAGTGATGACTTGCTCCGACCTTAGAATTGAAAGAAAGGATGTTTAGAAGAGTCTGTATAGGCTTACTCCCAGGGGGGGAGATGAAGTGATTAGATAGCAAGTTCGTTGAGTGTTGTTGATGTTTATGATTTGGGTTGGCTTGAAATTCTCACCTTGAGAGGTGTAGTGAGTTTGGGAAGTTTAGTCCAGGTTTTTGTAGGCTCATACGAGATCTTAAGTGGAGTTGGTAAGGTTACTTATGAACTAGAGTTTCTTAAAGAGTGGCACCGGTGTATCCGATTTTCCATGTCCCTAGGATATAGAAGGGTTTGGGAGATTAGACATTCATAAATTCCTTAAGAAGAGTTGATAGTTAATGAGGATGTCTTTAATTTAGAAATACTGGTAGGGATCTTGGACCGGCAAGTTAAGAAATAGAAAAGCAAGGAAGTTGCTTCCATGAAAGTGTTAACGAGTGGTCTTTTAGTGAGGGTTTTAGGTGAGGGTGCTACTTGGGAGGCCGAGGACCAATAAGAAGTCCCGATATCCTCATCCCTTTTCCTTGTGTTCCTCCTTTAGCATTAAGATGATGACTTCCTCATGATTTGCTTTTTCTGTGAAGTCATGTGTGTTGTATGCATTTTTCCATGATTTCCTTATGATATGCATGTTCTTAAGAAATATATGTTTAGTAAGAAAATAAGTTTTATGATTAATTCTCCCCATGTTGTTGTGCATTAAGTATGAGTTGCCTATTTGACTTCATTAGATGAATTGAAGAACATGCTCTATATGTATATGCTTTTCTTGAGTAAATGGCATATTGGCTCCATGATGTTGTGTTGAGCATGCTTTTAGTTTGGAGAAGGTAGCTCCTCCTATAAATATGAGAAATGTTGAGTTTTCATGCATAATGGGTTGTTAGACGTAGTTCCTACTTCCTTATGATGCATTGAATATATTTAAGTTGGAGTTGATGTTTCCTCCTTTGATTGGTACATTATTTGATGTTGCATGCTTGATGGGCTGCTAGTCTTGAGTCTTTACTTCCGTAAGGTGTCTAGATCGTCATTCGAGAACAAATGTTTCCAAGGGGGAGATATTGTAACACCCCATAAATTTAGTAGGCTAAACTAGAACTAAGAGTGAGGGTTAGATCCAAGGAAGAGGGCAAGAGCCAAGGAAGAGGACTAGGGTAGCCCACTCTTCCATGGACAGTGCCTCACCTTCCAGAACCACCACCACAGCTCGTGGTGTGGCTCGTGGTGGGCTAGGCAGTGGCTAAGCCAACGCTTCCCAAAACAGCCCCCTCCACACGAGCCACTTCACGGCTCGTGGTGATTAGCACGTCTCGTGGGAAGGCTCATGGTGGTACGTTAGATTTTTAGAGGTTAATGGGAAGATTGCCTAGCTACTGTATCTTGACCACGAGAGGTACCACGGCTCGTGGAGCCTCATGTGAAGGGATTTTCACTAGCCTTAGAGTTTGGGGTTAACTTCAAATAATGATATCTCTTAGGTCAAAACGAATTAGGTGGTCCATTACTTATCCAATTAAAGGTCTCTGAGTCATTTTTCCAACGCCACCGAGTTTTCCTAATTCCCATTTCGGAGTAAACAATTATGCCCGAAATAGTGAAGCACTGTCAGGCTTAAATTCTTCACAACCCGTTTGACTGGCCGTGGTGATGAAGACGGCTCCTGAAAGACTCCACCATGCCATTTCGGCAGTTTCCAGTCAGGGGACTTCTTGGGTCTTTTCCCAATTGTTTTAACTCAAAGTTATGTCATTTTCCCCAAGCCTAAGACCCCTATATAAGTCATTTTAACCCCAAAACTCATCCAATTAAGTCCTTTATCCTTAAAACCAAAATCAAATCCCCAAGTTCATCCTCTCAAATATTTCTCTCTAGAAAGTGAAGAAGAAGAAGAAGAGGGTCAAGCTAAGTCAAGTCAAGACTCCATTGTTTCAAGCTTGCTAGGCTTTTTAATCAAGCCATGATGGCTTATTCATTCATGGATTCTTTTCATCCATGAAGCCCCCATGTTTCCCCAAATTGTGAAGACGAACCCCCAATTCTAGTTCGGGTTTATTCCTATATTGTGGGTATTGTTCTATGTTAATCCAATTGAGTGGATAATGATCAATTATGATTGAATTAGTAGTATATCATATTTTTAAGATGAAATTACATGTTTACATGCCTAACCCATGTCTAGAGAGATGAAATTGAAGTAAGTGGGTTTTATCCCTTGAAAGGGGAAATTGAGGATTTAGAGATAATCTTCTAAGATTGATGAATTTCTTTATGAATTACTTGAGATTACGGCTTATAGATATGAATTGAATGAAGTTAAAGTATACATGAGAATCTATGATTGGTATTGATTGAGATTGGGGCAATATGATGAATAATGATTAGAATTCCTTAAGAGTAAAGCATATGGTTAGATTGTCTTTATAATTAGGCATATATGATGACCATGTGAGGTATTGCTCAAGAGTAAGGCTTGTAGTATGAATGTGGTTTCTAGGGCTTGAGGGTAAAAGCTAAGCTGAATGAACTAGAAATGTTAAGGCTTTGAGAGTGAAGCTATTATGTAGGTTGATTTGTATTTGGTATGATTGTGGAAAGAGTTTACCCACATGACCTATATTATGAGTATATGAAATTATGCATGTACTGATTTGATTACTTGAATTGTGATTATATCCACGTCTAATATAGTGAATTCTAGATGTGTTGATTGAATATGATCTATGATCCTTGAAAAGATATGAGAACTATGCATGATTATGAGATTTATATAAATTCTTTGTAAACACTTGAGAGTGAAGTGTCTATGATTATGATGTAAATATGGTGTTGTTGAAAGGCTATTCTCACCTATTGAATCTACATGTAGACATGGACCGTTAAAGGTTGTTCTCAAACATGATCTAATGAGTTATTCTAATGAAACAAGTTATGACATAACAAGTACCCCATGGGAATTATGCTTAGCACCGAGTGGATATTGATGTGAGATGGTAACTCTTCCGTTAGAAAGGCCGGGTTTCTAGAAGGAATCTCTTCCGTCAGAGCGGCCGGATTCCTTGAAGCAATTTCTTGAAATGGAAGCTGCCCCGTCAGAAAGGGCGGGTTTCTAGTAGCAATCTCCTTATCCCATAAACTACGCGTCCTCGTATATTATTTAGCTAATGGATCCACCTAAAGCTAACAAACCATGGTGTTAGCTTAGTTAAGTAAGACAACCCTTTCGATGCGGGTAACACCGGATTCCATGTTAAGCTCACATGGTCTATGTCGGTTAAGGCTAATTCCCACAACAAGACTATGAATTATGAATTATGGTTTGTCAAAAAGCTTTACTTAGCATGAGTGAGATTTATGGGGTCTTATTCATGCATTGCACAAGTATGTTTTCAAGGTATTTATGAAATATTCCTCTTATGTTATGATGCTCTATGTAATGAATATGCTTATGACTTATGTTTATGATGTATGCCTAGTTTGGTTGTTGCTATAGTTTCTTTCCAATGCATGTGTGACTAAAGGTGAAGGTTCTCTTGTCTATGAGAAATAATCTAAGGATGAGATCAAAAGATGATAAAGATGAATGAGGACCTAAAGTTACTTGCTTGGCATGGGTTGGATTATGTGGTCTTATCCATGCATTGCACAAGCTTGCCTTGAGGTGGCTTATGAAGTGTTTCTCTTATGTTAGGTGTTATTGCATTCCATTCCCGTGGCTAGGTTCCTAGTAGAGCAAGGAGTTGAAGACTTGATGAGTCCTCATAGCATCGAGGATGTGATCACCTTTCCTTTATGACTTTTTTTTATATTTAGACTTTTGTATGGGCTGCGTCCCAAAGAGTTATTCAAGTTGTTTTAGATGGTTTGAGACAATGTGCTATAGACTTCCGCTTGCTTTTATAAAAGACTTCGATTGTATGGAAAAAGTTTTAAAATTTCTACATCATTTCAATTATTTTATGTTATGATATGCTAAGGGCTTGTATGAGTCCCTTCGGAGTTGAGTACGCCTTGTTACATCTAGGGGGTACCCCAGGGTCGTGACAACTTGGTAATCAGAGCACACCGTTTAGAATGATTCTAGGATGTCTCAAACCATGTCTAGTAGAGTCTTGTTCATAAATGTGAAGCACGCCACATTTATGAATGAGAGGCTATTATATTCTTAGGAAACTTCACTTCTACATTCTCTAAGTCGTGCCATAGAGTTTAACTCTATAAGGTCTTTCTCCTTAGCCAATGGTCTTCAAGATATGACTACTCGAAGGCCTCATGCTACAAGAAGCGAGGGAGAAAATGATGGTTGTGATGCCAATTATGGCTATGTGACTAGATTGGACTTGATATGCGAGATTTAGATGTCATCCTTAAGATGGATTGATAGTATTATTGTTATGCTCCTATATGATTGTAGTGCCCGTATAGTCAAATTGTTAGTTCCCGAATGAGCCTATCCGAGAGTGGAAGGGGGAAAATCTATGCCATAAGCTTGCAATATGTTTTCCTTAAAGTCAAGTTGACTTTGAGGGTTGCATGTACCACCTAGTTAAGGTGAAGGAGAAGAGTTCAAGTGTTGACCAACTTCAAGGAGTTTGCTATCTTTTAAGATTGATGTTAAGTATGCTCATTTTGAGTAGGGTGTTTAGATAATACCTAGATTTCATTGGTTGGTAGATCCCACCAAAGGTGATGATATGGGTTGAAATGCTTAAGCATTGTCTTGATCCGACCTTAGTAGAATTGAAAGAGACGTGAGGGTAGATGTTTGGCTGGCAAAGAGGTTGCTTTAATTGTGGTGAGAGTGGTCACAAAATAAGGGATTGTCCAAAGGCAAAGGCTATGAGAAGAGAGGGTAAGCACGTTCCTCCTAATGGTTCCATATGTGTTTTATGTTTTATTAGATTCCGATATTTCTTGTCTTTTGTGATTTGATAAGTTAGACTTTGAAGTTGTCTTTAGTATGAATGGGCTTCACTATTGTTTTATGATATTGATGGTAGAACCCTACTTGGTCATTTTGAGTTTTGGATATGTTGATAGCTGTGATAAATAGGGTGTTTTATAAATGCTTAGATGTGGTGAGTGAATATACTCCTCTTAAAAGTAGAAGTGTAATTCACCATGGTTTAGAATCATCTTATGTGATGGATGTGAAAGCTTAGTGATGACTTGCTCCGACTTTAAAATTGAAAGAAAGGATGATTAGAAGAGTCTGTATAGGCTTACTCCCAAGAGGGGAGATGAAGTGCTTAGATAGCAAGGTCGTTAAGTGTTCTTGATGTTTATGATTTGGGTTGGCTTGAAATTCTCACCTTGAGAGGTGTAGTGAGTTTTGGAAGTTCAGTCCAGGTTTTTGTAGGCTCATACAAGATCTTAAGTGGAGTTTGTAAGGTTACTTGTGAACTAGAGTTGCTTAAAGAGTGGCACCGGTGTATCAGGTTTTCCATGTCCCTAGGATATAGAAGGGTGTGGGAGATCCAACATTCATAAATTCCTTAAAAAGAGTTGAGATTTAATGAGGATGTCTCTAATTTAGAAATACAGGTAGGGATCTTAGACCGGCAAGTTAAGATATAGAAGATCAAGGAAGTTGCTTCCATGAAAGTGTTAAGGAGTGGTCTTTTATTGAGGGTTTTAGGTGAGGGTGCTACTTGGAGGCCGAGGGCCAATAAGATGTCCCGATATCCTCATCCCTTTTCCTTATGCTCCTCCTTTAGCATTAAGATGATGAGTTCCTCATGATTTGCTTTTTATGTGAAGTCATGTGTGTTGTATGAGTTTTTCCATGATTTCCTCTTGATATGCATGTTCTTAAGAAATATATGTTTACTAACAAAATGAGTTTTATGATTAATTCTCCCCATATTGTTGTGCATTAAGTATGAGTTGCCTATTTGACTTCATGAGATGAATTGATGGACATGATCTATATGTATATGCTTTTCTTGAGTAAATGGCATATTGGCTCCATGATTTTGTGTTGAGCATGCTATTAGTTTGGAGAAGGTAGCTCCTCCTAAAAATATGAGAAATATTGAGTCTTCATGCATAATGGGTTGTTAGACGTATTTCCTACTTCCTTATGATGCATTGAATATGTTTAAGTTGGAGTTGATGTTTCCTTCTTTGAATGATGAATTCTTTGATGTTGCATGCATGATGAGCTGCTAGTCTTGAGTCTTTACTTCCGTAAGGTGTCTAGATCGTCATTCGAGGACGAATGTTCTCAAGTGGGAGATATTGTAACACCCCAGAAATTTAGTAGCCTTAACTAGAACTAAGATTGAGGGTTAGAGCCAAGAAAGAGGGCAAGAGCCAAGGAAGAGGACTAGGCCAGTCCACTCTTCCATGGACACTACCTCTCCTTCCATGACCACCACCACGGCTCGTGGTGTGGCTCGTGGTGGGATAGGCAGTGGCTAAGCCAAGGCTGCCCAAAACAGCCCCTCCACACAAGCCACTTCACGGCTCGTGGTGATGACCACGGCTCATGGTGGTACCTTAGATTTTTAGAGGTTAATGGTAAGGTTTCCTAGCTACTGTATCATGACCAGAAGAGGCACCACGACTCATGGAGCCTGACATGAAGGGCTTTTCACTAGGCTTAGAGTTTAGGGTCAAATTCAAATGGTGATATCTCTTAGCTCAAAAAGAATTAGGTGGGCCATTACCTATCCAATTAAATGTCTCTGAGTCCTATTTCCAATGCCACCGAGTTTGCCCAATTCTTATCTCGGAGTAAGACGTTATGCCCTAAATAGTGAAGCACTGTCAGGCTGAAATTCTTCACGACCTATTTGACAGGCCGTGGTGATGATGACGGCTCGTGAAAGCCTCCTTCATGCCATTTCGGCAGTTTCCAGGAGATTTTTTGGCTCTTTTCCCAATTGTTTTATCTCAAAGTTATGTTATTTTGCCAAAGCCTAGGACCCCTATATAAGTCATTTTAACCCCAAAATTCACCCAATTAAGTCATTTATCCCCAAAACTCAAATCAAATTCCCAAGTTCATCCTCTAAAATATTTCTCTCTCTAGAAAGTGAAGAAGAAGAATAAGAGGGTCAAGCTAGCTCAAGTCAATACTCCATTCTTTCAAGCTTGCTAGGTTTTAAAATCAAGGTATGATGGCTTATTTATTCATGGATTCTTTTCATCTATGAAGCCCCCATGTTTCCCCCAATTGTGAAGATGAACCCCCAATTCTAGTTAGGGTTTATTCCTATATTGTGGGTATTATTGTATGTTGATCCAATTGAGTGGATAGTGATCAATTATGATTGAATTAGTAGTATATCATGTTTTTAAGATGGAATTACATGTTTACATGCCTAACCCATGTCTAGAGAGATGAAATTGAAGTAAGTGGGTTTTATGCCTTGAAAGGGGTAATTGAGGATTTAGAGATAATCTTCTAAGATTGATGAATTTCTTTATGAATTTCTTGAGATTAGGTCTTATAGATATGAATTGAATGAACTTAAAGTATACATGAGAATCTATGATTGGTATTGATTAAGATTGGGCCTATATGATGATTTATGATTAGAATTCCTTAAGAATGAAGGATCTGGTTAGATTTTCTTGAGAATTAGGCATATATGATGACCATCTGAGGTTTTTCTTGAAAGTAAGGCTTGTAGTATGAATGTGGTTTCTAGGGCTTGAGGGTAAAAGCTAATATGAATGAACTAGAAATGTTAAGGCTTTGAGAGTTAGGATATTATGTAGGTTGATTTGTATTTGGTATGATTGTGGAAAGACTTTACCCACATGACCTATATCGTGAGTATATGAGATTATGCATGTAGTGATTTGATTACTTGAATTGTGATTATATCCACTTCCAATGTAGTGAATTCTAGATGTGTTGATTGAATATGATCTATGATCCTTGAATGCAAGGTATGAGAACTATGCATGATTATGAGATTTATGTAGATGCTTTTTGAACACTTGAGAGTGAAGTGTCTATGATTAGGATGTAACTATGGTGTTGTTGAAAGGCTATTATCACATACACCCTTACATATGACTATGAATGAAATGTACATGACCATGATAATGTTGTTGTGTTTATTAATTGAAAGGCTATTCTCATGAA
Organism: Solanum etuberosum; assembly: GCA_029582245.1. Lineage (NCBI taxonomy): Eukaryota > Viridiplantae > Streptophyta > Magnoliopsida > Solanales > Solanaceae > Solanum > Solanum etuberosum. The sequence goes on from JAJONR010002102.1 coordinate 21,122, forward strand.
CACATAATGAACATGATGTGAAAGGTTTCTCACAATATGATGATTCTAAGGCTGAAAGGCTATTCTCACCTATTGAATCTACATGTATACATGGACGGTGAAAGGTTATTCTCACGCATGATCTAATGAGTTATTCTAATGTAACAAGTTATGACTTAACAAGTACCCCGTGGGAATTATGCTTAGCACCGAGTGGATATTGATGTGAGTTGGAAACTCTTCCATCAGAAAGTCCGGGTTTCTATTAGGAATCTCTTCTGTCAGAAAGGCCGGATTCCTTGAAGCAATCTCTTGAAATGGAAGCTCCCCCGTTAGAAAGGGTGGGTTTCTAGTAGCAATCTTCTTATCCAATAAACTATGTGCCCCTGTAGGTTCTTTAGCTAATGGTTCCACCTAAAGATAAAAAACCATGGTCTTACTTTAGGCAAGTAAGACAACACTTTCAGTGTGGGTAACACCAGATTTCATGTTAAGCTCACATGGTCTATGTCGGTTAAGGCTAATTCCCACAATAAAACTATGAATTATGAATTATGGTTAGTCAAGAAGCTTTACTTAGCATGAGTGAGATTTATGGGGTCTTATTCAAGCATTGCACAAGTATGCTTTGAAGGTAATTATGATATGTTCCTCTTATGTTATGATGTTCTATGTAATGAATATGCTTATGACTTATGCTTATTATGTATGCCTAGTTTGGTTGTTGCTATAGTTGCTTTCCAATGCATGTGTGACTAAAGGTGAATGTTCCCTTGTCTATGAGAAATAAGCTAAGGATGAGATAATGAACATTATGTGAAAGGCTATTCTCAAGAACACATAATGAACATTATGTGAAAGGTTTTCTCACAATATGATGATTCTAAGGTTGAAAGGCTTTCTCACCTATTTTAATCGATATGTAGACATGGACGGTGAAAGGTTATTCTCACGCATGATCAAAGAGCTATCCTATGAATTATGTTTGATTGAATGTGAAGACATTCTTCCATGAATATGAACTTAAGTCAAGACTAAATATGAAATCCGTGGGAATTAATGGTTAGCACCGAGGGGATATTGAATATGAGATGAAAGCTCTTTCGTTAGAAAGGCCAGGTTTTTAGAAGCAATCTCATGAGATGAAAGCTCTTCCATCAGAAAGGCCAGGTTTCTAGTAACAAACTCCTTATCCCATAAACTACGTTAATGGATCCATCTAAGCAAAGAGTTATCGGTTCTACCTTAGGAAAGTAGACCAACCCTTTTCGGTGTGGGAGTCACCGGATTCCATGTTAAGCTCACATGGTCTAGGTCGGTTAAGGCTTATTCCCACAACAAGAATATGAATTAGGAATTATGGTTACTCAAGAAGCTTTACATAACATGGGTAAGATTTATGGGGTTTTATTCATGCATTGCACAAGTATGCTTTGAGGGTAGTTATGATATGTTCCTCTTATGTTATGATGATCATAGTAATGAATATGCCTATGACTTATGCTTATGATGTGTGCTTAGTTTTGATTGTAGCTTGAAAGGGCCTTCCAATGCCTGTGTGGCTAAAGGTGGATGTTCCTTTGTCTATGAGAAACAAGCTAAGGATGAGATCAAAAGATGATAAAGATGAAGGAGGACCTAAAGTGACTTGCTTAGCATGGGTTGGATTAAGGGGTATTATCCATACATTGCACAAGCATGCCTAGAGGTGGCTTATGAAGTGTTTCTCTTATGTTATGTTAAACTAGATGCATTGATTATGCCTATGACTATATTATTATCTCGTATGCTTATAGCCTATGTCTAATGATGATGTCTCTTATGCTTATAGCCTATGTCTTACGATGATGTCTCTTATGCTTATGACTTATTTTATTGTCTCTTATGATCATGGTATATGTCTTCTATTGACTAATGCCTCTTATATGCTTATTTTGATGATCTATGCTAGCCATCATATTTAGTACATTATTGTACTAACGCATACTTTTGCCTACATTCTTATCAAATGTAGGGTTCGGCAATATTGACTTCCATCCTCGTGGCTAGGTTCATAGTAGATCAAGAAGAGATGTTTTGGTGAGTCCTCATAGCTTCAAGGGATTGATCACCCTTTCCTTTTATGTCTTTATTTTAAGTTTAGACTATTGTATGGGTTGTGTCCCTAACTATTTTCAAGTATTAGATCGGTTGAGACAAGTGTAATAGACTTCCGCTTCATTTTATGAGATTTTGATTGTATTGAAAAAGTTTTAAAATTTCCGCACAATTTCTATTTTCTTATGTTGTGAATCCTCTGGAGTTTCATGGTTCTAAGGTTGAGGAAGATCCTCAAGAGTTCATTGATGAGGTTTACAAGGTATTGATGATTATAGGAGTGACACCGGTGGAAAAAGTGGAGTTGACCGCTTATCAACTCAAGGGTGTTGCTCAAATTTGGTTCAACCAATGTAAAGAAGGGAGATCGAAAGATGAGGGTCCTCTTGATTGGGAAAAGTTCAAAGTTTATTTCGTTGATAGGTTCTTTCCCCTTGAGATGAGGGAGGAAAAAGTGCTTGAATTCATCAACCTTCGTCAAGGAAGCATGAGTGTTAAATAATATGCTTTGAAGTTCATACAATTATCTAGATATCCTCCTACAGTGTTAAATAATTACTCTCCAAGTGTTCACAAAGTATTTACATAACTATCATGATCATACATAATTCTCATACTTTTTCCTTCAAGGACCATAAATCATAGTCCAGTCAACATATCTAGAATCACTACATTAGACATGGATGTAATCAAAATTTCAAGTAACCCTATCACAACTTGCATAATTTCATAAAGATCTTCTATAATCAACAAACCCACATCACAAGTTCATAATTGAAGAATATGGGGTTTCATGGGTTCTTGGGCGAATTTCATCATAAATCAACAATAAATCATCAATTCAATCAGAATTCATCATAAATAAATCATGAAAAACGTTTTTAGAAAGAACCCTTAAGATTGAAGTCAAACCCTAACTTTGGGGAATTCAGTAGTTTGAAATTGAGTTTTGAGGGACTCCATGGATGAAAACTATCCATGGATGAAGTACTACCATACCTTAGTGAAGAATTCCCACCAATTTGAGAAGCAGACCTAGCTTCTTGAACCCTAGCTTCCACTTCTATCTTCTTCTTCTTCTTTGAGTTTTCTAGAGAGAGAAATAATTTGGGGAAGATGAACTTTGGGGTTTTCTTTTGGATTCGAGGGAGAATAACTTAATTTTTTGAATTTTGAGTCTAAAAAGCTTATATACTTTACTAGGGAAAGGGTAAAACAATGTAGTATCGATTTAGGGAAAATAACAAAAGACCCCTAAGACTTTAACTTAAAAACTGCCTACCTGCACGACTTGGCTCGCCAAGGGCACTTTCTGACTCGCCAAGTGGACCCTTGGTCCGCCAAATTTTCCAGCAGCTCACCCCAAGAAGCCAGCCAACTTGGCGATGGGGGAGCCCCTTTGGTATTGTGCCAATCCAACCGGCGAGCCCCGACTTGGCTCGCACAAATATCCAGTAGTTAGGCCGGGGGGGGGGTGCCTACTAGGCTATGGAGGCTCACTTGGCTAATCGCCAAGTGACTTATGCAATGGTAAGGCCCCTCGCCTAGTCGTCCAAGGAAAAAACATGTTTTCCTTCACCCTTCCAATGTAGTTTAGGCCCTTGCCCTCAACCAAGACTTGTTAACCCCACACACTTAACCCTAGTCTAGCCTACAAGGATCCGGGGTGTTACGTTGAGGCGGCCCTAATAGGTCCCGAGTTAGTACATGAGTCTATGGAAAAGGTTCTAATTATTAGAGAAAGGTTGAAAATGGCTCAAAGTCGGCAAAAGTCATACGTCGATGTAAGAAGAAGACGTCTTGAGTTTGATGTTCATGATTGGATTTACTTGAAGATTTCACCCATGAAGGGTGTAATGAGGTTTGGTAAGAAAGGCAAGCTTAGTCCCCGATATGTAGGCCTATATAAGATTTTGAGGCGTATTGTTAAGGTTGCTTATGAGCTAGAGTTTCCCAATGAATTGGCATCGGTGCATCCGGTTTTCCATGTCTCTATGTTGAAGAAATGTGTTGGTGATCCGACATCTATAGTTCCCTTAGAAGGTTTGGGGGTTAAGGAGAATCTAGCCTATAAAGAAGTTTCGTTTGAGATTTTAGATTGAAAAGTCAAGAAGTTGAGAAATAAAGAAGTTGCTTCCGTGAAAGTGTTGTGGAGGAATCAGTTAGCTATTTCTTGCTCGGGAGGAATACCGGGAAAATCATCAGGAAAGAATTTCGGGAACTCATTCACTACCGGAACCGACTCTAGAGAAGGGGTTTCAGATTCAACATCCCTCACCCTAACACGATGGTAAATACACCCTTTGGAAATCATCTTCCTAGCTTTAAGGTAGGACAAAAATTGACCTCTAGACATAGAGTTTCCCCCCTTCCATTCTCAAATAGGCTCATTTGGAAATTGAAACCTAACCACACGAGTCCTACAATCGATAGAGGCATAACAGGCATGCAAACAATCCATGCCCAAAAGCACATAAAAGTCTAACATGTCTAACTCCACTAAATCCACCAAAGTAACTCTACGAGGTAAGGAAATGGAACAACTTCTATAAACCCTCTTAGCCACTACCGAGTCACCAACTGGGGTAGAGACCGAAAAAGGTTCTACTAACACTTCGGGGAGTATTTCAAACTTCATAGCCACAAAAGGTGTCACAATGGACAAATTAGCACCGGGATCTAATAATGCATATACATCAATAGAAAATACTTGTAACATACCGATCACCACATTCGGGGAGCTCTCTTTGTCACCTTGGGATTGAAGAGCATAAAAGCGGTTTTGCTTTTGAGCATTGCAGTTTCAACCGCTTGGAGAAGCTTGCTGATATTCCCTTCCCTTAGTCTTGAGCATTTTTACAATCTCTCATCTTGTGGACAACCTTCCCACAACTAAAACACCCATCGGTACCAACAAGACACTTGCCATCATGCTTTCTACCACATTTTGCACAATTAGGCCTAGCAACATAAGAACCACCGCTATTACCCCCTTGAGGTTTAGGGTTGGAATCCCTACCCTTGTTGACCCTTGGAGGGGCACTAAAAGAGCCTTGGTTGGAGAACCTTTGTTTGAACATTGGTCGGCCTTGTCCATCGGACCTAACATTGGAAAAGTTCCCTTCACCGGTTCTAGCTCTTTTAGCCTCTCTATTCTTTTTCTTGAGTTTAGACTTCCCAATTTGTTGAGCGTACACCATAAGCCTTGAGATATCCATATTATCATTGAGCATTACCATACGGCATTCTTCTTCAACCAAGTCGGACACACCCGTTAGAAACCTACTCATCTCATCCCTCGAATCAAACACCAAAGATGCGGCATACTTGGACAATTGAGTGAATTTTAGGGAATAATCTTTCACGCTCATACCTCCTTGACGAAGGTTAATGAATTCCTCCACCTTAGTTTCCCTTAACTCTCGGGGAAAGAATCTACCAAGAAATGTTGATTTGAATGTTTCCCACTCAACTGGGCCCGCTTCTACCGGCCTATGGTTCTTCCATTTTGCATACCATACTTGAGCAACACTCTTCAATTGGTAAGCGTCTAGCTCCGTTTTCTCTACCGAAGTCACCCCCATTATGTCAAGTATCTTGTAAACCTCTTCCACAAATTCTTGAGGATCCTCTCCCACTTTGGAGCCATCAAACTCGGGAGGGTTCATTCTAGCAAAATCCCTAACACTAGAAGCAGCCGAATTCGCATTAGGATTGACCAGAGCTACCACATCTCTATTGGCTTGAGCCGCCAAAGCTCGGGCCAACATTTGAAAAGCCAACCTAACCTCCTCATTTGACATAGCCGAAGGATCAACCAGAGCTTGAGGAGCTTGGGAGGAGCTTCTTGATTCACATTCTCCTTTTCCATCCTTGTAGCATTCGCCCTTCGTGTATTCATTTCTTGAAGACACAAGAGAAGGGTTAGGAGAGGGACTTTATAGAGTTAAACTCTAAGGCACAACTTAAGAATAATGAAATAAGTGAAATTTCCTAAACATCTTATAGCCTCTCATTCATAAGTGTGGCGCGCTTCACACCCATGAACAAGACTCTACTAGACGTGGCTTATTGAGACATCATCCTAGAATCATTCTAAACCTTTTGCTCTGATTATCATGTTTGTCATGACCCAAGGGTACCCCCTAGGTGTAACAAGGCACATAGACCCCGAAAGGGGCCATGTAAGCCACTTAGCATATCATAACATAAGTAAATAACAATAAAGAGTAAAACGCATTTAAGTCCAAAAATTTTCATAAAGGACAGCGGAAGTCTAGACTTGTCTCAATTAGCCATATATTACCATCGAAGTATCAAAATAGGGTCACAGCCCAAACAATATAATCTGAAAGTGAAATACTAGAATGAAACTACTAAATGATAATAGCTGTCCTCGAACCATGAGGACTCACCAACTAGCAAGGAGGATGATCAATTCCAAGCTCTAGCCACAATGGGGACCACTTTGAGAACCGGACCCTACACTTTGTGAAAAATGTAGAAAATAAGGGTTAGTACAAAAATGCACTAAGTACAATAGTCATGCACAAAAACCTTGAAAACATGCGAAAAGAGACATTTTAGTTAGATGCATGCAATTTGCTAATTGAAAACACCATTTTGAAGATAGTGTAAAATCATAAGTGATAAGCATAGTAAACTCATAGATCATTACATCATAAAAGGAACATGACATAGGTACCCTCAAAGCGTACTTGTGCAATGCATGAGTGAGATCCCATAATCCCGCCCATACTAAGTAAAGCTCCTTAAGTAACCATAGTCCATATTTCATACTCTTGTTCATATTATTGTGCTAGTGGGAATAAGCCTTAACCGACATAGACCATGTGAGCTAACATGGAATCCGGTGTCTACCCCACACCGAAAAGGGGTTGTTCTACTTGCCTAAGGTAGAACCATACTCTTAGCTTAAGTGGATCCACTAGCTAAAGACCTATATGGGCACATAGTTATGGGATAGGGAGATTGCTACTAGAAACCCAGACTCAACTAAGGTAGAAGGTTTCCATCTCATGAGATATACTTTGGAAAGCCGGACTCAACTATCGTATAAGCTTTCCATCCCATTTTCAAATCCACTCAGTGCTAGGCATTAATTCCCCTACATTACATATTAAGTCTTGACTTATGTTCATAATCATGGAAAAATGTCTTGACACTCTATCCAACATAATTTATACTGTAGCTCATAGATTCAATAGGTGAGACTAGTCTTCCAACCTTAGAATCACTACATGTGACAAAGCTTTCACATCATACCATATTCATACATGAGTGTGTACATGAGGATTATCTCCACCAACACAACAACTATATCATAATCATAATCACTTTACTCTCCAAGTGTTCACAAAGCATCTACATAACTATCATGATCATAAATAATTCTCATACTTTGTCCTTCAAGGACCATAAATCATATTTCAATCTACATATCTAGAATCACTACGTTAGACATGGATGTAATCAAAATTTCAAGTAACCCAATCACTACTTGCATAATTTCATAAAGATCTTCTATAATCAACAAACCCACATCACAAGTTCATAATCATGAACTGAATTTGGCCCTATCAAGGCTGCTTCACCTACTTCAAACAAACCAACTGTAGATCTGCATCTATGCCCATACAATGCCTCATAAAGGGTCATCTGAATACTGGAATGATAGCTATTATTGTAGGCGAACTCTATAAGAGGAAGGTGATCATCCCAACTACCCTTGAAGTCGATCACACAAGCTCTCAACATGTCCTCTAAGGTCTGAATGGTACACTCTGCCTGACCATCCGTCTGTGGATGAAATGATGTGGTAAGATTAACCTGAGTACCAAGACCTTTCTGAAATGACTTCCAGAAATGAGAGGTAAACTGAGGACCTCTATCTGAGATGATAGACAAAGGAAATCCATGCAACCTGACTACCTCATTAATTTAAAGCTTGGCGTAGTCCTCTGCCGAATCTGTAGTCTTGACAGCCAAAAAGTGAGCAGACTTAGTACTCTATCTACTATCACCCAAATGGAGTCATGTTGTCTGCGAGTACGAGGTAAACCTGTAATTAAGTCCATGTTGATCACTTCCCACTTCCAAGTAGGAATGTTGATCTCTTGAGTCATACCCCCTGGTTTCTGATGTTGTACCTTCACTTGCTGACAATTGGGGCACTTAGCCACAAAATCTTCTATGTCCCTTTTCATGCCATTCCACCAAAAGACTTCCCGCAGATCACGGTACATCTTAGTGGCACATGGATGAATAGAATACCTGGAGTAATGGGATTCTACAAGAATTTGTTGTCTCAACTCAGCCACCTTAGGAACACATAAACGGCCCTGATAGCGAAGCACACCATCTCCCCCTTGGGAGAAAAGCTCAACCCTCTGCTGATGAACTGCACCCTTCAGTTCGCCAAGGGCACTTGGTGACTCACCAAGTGGACCCTTGGTCCGCAAAATTTTCCAACAGCTCACCCCAAGAAGCCAGCCAACTTGGCGATGGGGGAGCCCCTTTGGCGATGCACCAATCCAACAGGCGAGACCCGACTTAGCTTGCACAAATTTCCAGTAGCTAGGCCAAGGAGGGGGAGGGGCTGCCCACTAGGCTATGGAGGCTCACTTGGCTAATCACCAAGTGACTTGGGTGATGGTAAGGCCCCTCGCCGAGTGGTCTAAAAAAAATGTCTTCCTTCACCCTTCCAAGGTAGTTTAGGCCCTTGCCCTCAACCAAGACTTGTTAACCCCACACAATTAACCCTAGTCTAGCCTACTAGGATTCGGGGTGTTACATTGAGGTGGCCCTAATAGGTACCGATTTGGTACATGAGTCTATGGAAAAGGTTCGAATTATTAGAGAAAGGTTGAAAATGGCTCAAAGTCGGCAAAATTCATACGTAGATGTAAGAAGAAGAGATCTTGAGTTTGATGTTCATGATTGGATTTACTTGAAGATTTCACCCATGAAGGGTGTAATGAGGTTTGGCAAGAAAGGCAAGCTTAGTCCCCGATATATAGGCCTATATAAGATTTTGAGGCGTATTGGTAAGGTTGCTTTTGAGCTAGAGTTGCCCAACGAATTGGCATCGGTGCATTCAATTTTCCATGTCTCTATGTTGAAGAAATGTATTGGCGATCTGACATCTATAGTTCCCTTAGAAGGTTTGGGGTTTAATGAGAATCTTTCTTATAAAGAAGTTCCGATTGAGATTTTAGATCGACAAGTCAAGAAGTTGAGAAATAAAAAAGTTGCTTCCGTGAAAGTGTTTTGGAGGAATCAATTAGTTGAGGGTTCTAATTGGGAGGCCGAGGCCGATATGATGTCCTGATATCCTCACCTCTTTCCTTCTACCCCTACTCTAGCTTGAGGTAATGAGTTCCTCATGGTTTACTCTTTGTTTTGTGTCATGTGTCCTAGACATGTTCATGATTTCCTCATTTATGCATGCTCATGAAAAAGCTTAAGTTTTGAGAAAAATGAGTTAGTTTGATTTATATCTACGTGTTTATGTGCATTTGAGTATGAGTTGCATATAGACTTCATGAGATGATGTTTTAAATATGTTCTAGCTTGGAGTCGAGGTTCCTCCTTGGTTGTGTGCACTTTGGTGAAGTTGCATGCATGATGGGTTGCTAGTTTAGAGTACTTTTCTTCTTGTTATATCTAGGATCCCATTCGAGGAAGAATATTCCCAAGAGGAAGATAATGTAATACCTCAGAATCTAGTAGGCTTCGCAAGGGACCAAGTGAGAGGTCACAAGCCAAAGACTGAGCCTGGGCACCCTTCATGAAGGCCCAGATGAGCCGTGAAGGGCACTGTCACGACCCAGGGGTACCCCCAAGATGTAACATGGTGTATAGAACCCCGAAGGACTCCATACAAGCCACTTAGCTCTCATAAAATAAGTAATAGAACAATTAGGGCCAAACAGTTCAAGTCCAACATCTTTATAAAATGAAAAGCGGGAGTCTAGACACTTTGTCTCATCATAGCCATCTATTACAATCAAATGAGATTGGGGCTAGGCCATACATCATGTTCAAAAATGGAAATACATGAAAGAAACTAAACATAGGAAATCCGCCCTCAAACCATGAGGACTCACCAAGCTTGGGAACAATAAAATCCAAGCTCTAGCCACCAAACTGTCGATCCTGAATATCAGAGCCTACATTTGGGAAAAATGTAGGCAAGATTATGCGTTAGTACAAAACAATGTACCAAGTATGATAGCTTTGGATAAAACATTTAAAACATGTTTAAAAGGGACCTTTCATTTCCTGACATGCAAGTGACCAAGTTAAAACATCATATGAAAGAGTTATAAAACATAAGTCATAAATCATGGTCAATGCAAGCTAACTTCTTCTTTAACATCTTTTAACTCATATGCGATACTCCTTGAGTAACCTTAGTTCATTATTATTTTTGGGGAAATAGCCTTAACCGACATTGAGACCATGTGAGCTATAACATGGAATCCGATGTCTACCCCACACCGAAAAGAGGTGTTCTACTTGCCTAAAGTAGAACCTTGAACTTCTAGCTTAAGTTGATCCACAAGCTAATCAACCTATGTGGGCATATAGTTATGGGATAAGGAGATTGCTACTAGAAACCCGACCTCTACTACGGGGGAGCTTCAATTTTATGAGATTACTTGGGAAACCCGGCCTCTACTACGGGTGTAACACCCCATAGTTTAGTAGGCCAACTAGGGCTAAGTGTGAGGGCAACATGAGCCAAGGCAAGGCCCAAGGCTGCCCCAAGATGTGCTAGCACTGGCCCAGTTCACGACCACCACCATGACTCGTGGTGACCAAGATGGCTTGTGGTGTGGCTTGTGGTAGCTAAGGCAGTAACTACCTTGAGCTGCCACAAAATGGCTCATCTTCACGAGCCACTTCACGTCCAGTGGTGAAGACCAGGGCTCGTGGGAAGGCTCGTGGGGATGCCTTAGATTTATGGAGGCCAAAGCCTCATGGCCTAGCAACTGCCCAAAGACCACGGGCAGGACCACGGCTCATGGAACCTGCCATGGTGCCTGGCACATGGCTGCCTAGTGAAGGCTATTTTAGGTAATTCCTAATTAAGTGGTTATTAGGTGAGGTCGTTTTGCCTAGACTTAGTACACCTATATAAGTTATTTTAACAATTTAACCACCACAATTAAGTCATTATTTTCCAAAACCCAAATCAAATCCAAAAGCTCTCCTCTAAAATATTTCTCTCTCTAGAACTAGAAGAAGAAGAAGAAGAAGAAGAAGAAGAAGAAGAAGAGGGTTCAAGCTAGGTCAAGTCTCCAATATTCCAAGATTTGTGAGGGCTTTTGTATCCAAGGTATGATGGCTTATTCATTCATGGATTCCTTCATCCATGAAGCCCCCATGTTCCCCCCAATTGTGAAGATGAATCCCCAAGGGTTCCTTCCTATATTGTGGGTATTGTTGTATGTTGATCCAATTGAGTGGATAATGGTTATTTATGATTGTTTATGATGTAATTGCATGTTTTTAGTATGATTATACATGTATTCTTGATTAACCTAAGATTTTAGGGTGAAATTGATATAGTTTGGTTTTGTGCCATGAAAGCGGAAATTGAGGGCTTAGATGTGATCTTCTAAGATTGATGAATTACTTTATGAATTTCTTGAGATTAGAGCACCTGGATATGAATTTCTTAAAAGTAAAGCTTGTAGACACGAATTGATTAGATTAAGGCTTATATGATGAATTATGACTAGTAGTGGTGAGACTGAGTTTATATGATGATATATGATTAGAATTACTTAAGAATGAAGCATTTGGTTAGATTGTCTTGAGAATTAGGCATATATGATGACAATGTGAAGTATTTCTTGAGAGTAAGGCTTGTAGTATGAATTTGATTTCAAGGGTCTTGAGGGTAAAAGCTAATAGGAATGAACTAGAAATGTCAAGGCTTTTAGAGTGAAGTTATTATGTATGTTGATTTGAATATGGTATTATTGTGGAAGGACTTTACCCACATAACCTATGTGATGAGCATATGATATTATGCATGTAGTGATTTGATTACTTGAATTGAGATTATATCCATATCTAATGTAGTGAACTCTAGATGTAGTGAACTCACACATGATCTAATGACCTATCTTATGAATTATGTTGGATTGAGTGTCAAGACATTCTTCCATAAATATGAACTTAAGTCAAGACTTAATATGTAATTCGTGGGAATTAATGCTTAGCACCGGGTGGATATTGTATATGAGATGGAAGCTTTTACATTAGTTGAGTCCGGCTTCCAAATGCAAGACTTTACACTAGTTGAGTCCGGCTTTCCAAATGGGCTCCTTATACACTAGTTGAGTCCAGGTTCCCAAAGTATGTCTCATGAGATGGAAGCCTTCTACCATAGTTGAGTCCAGATTTTTAGTAGCAATCTCCTTATCCCATAAACTACATGCCCCCGTAGGTTACTTAACTAATGGATCCACCTAAGCTAAGATTATGGTTCTACCTTAGGCAAGTAGAGCAACCCCTTTTTGGTGTGGGGTAGACACCGGATTCCATGTTAAGCTCACATGGTCTATGTCAATTAAGGCTTATTCCCACAACAAGAATATGAATTATGAATTATGGTTACTCAAGAAACTTTACTTAGCATGGGTGAGATTTATGGAGTCTTATTCATGCATTGCACAAGTATGCTTTGAGGGTAGTTATGATATCTTCCTCTTATGCTATGATGTTCTATGTAATGAATATGCTTATGACTTATGCTTATGATGTGTGCTTAGTTTGGACTGTAGCTTGAAAGGCCCTTCCAATGCATGTGTGACTAAAGGTGGATTTTCCCTTGTCTATGAGAAATAAGCTAAGAATGAGATCAAAAGATGATAAAGATGAATAAGGACCTAAAGTGACTTGCTTAGCATGGGTGGGATTATGGGATGTTATCCATGCATTACACAAGCTTGCCTTAAGGTGGCTTATGAAGTGTTTCTCTTATGTTATGTTAAACTAGATGCATTGACTATGCCTATGACTATGTTGTTATCTCTTATGCTTATAACCTATGTCTTATGATGATGTCTCTTATGCTTATGACTTATGTTATTGTATCTTATGATTATGGTATATGTCTTATGTTGACTAATGCCTCTTATATGCTTATGTTGATGATATATGCTAGCCATCATATTTAGTACATTATTGTACTAATGCATACTCTTGCCTACATTCTTATCAAATGTAGGGTCTGGCGATATTGAGTTCCATTCCCATGGCTAGGTTCCTAGTAGAGCAAGGAGTTGAAGACTTGGTGAGTCCTCATAGCATCGAGGATTTGATCAGCCTTTCCTTTTATGTCTTTCTTTTACATTTTAGACTTTTTTATGGGCTGCGTCCCAAAGAGTTTCATGTATTATATGGTTTGAGACAAAGTGTTATAGAATTCCACTTGCTTTTACAAAAGACTTTGATTGTATGGAAAACGTTTTAAAATTTCAGCATCATTTATATTGCTTTATGTTATGATATGCTAAGGGACTTGTATGAGGCCTCTCGGGGTCTTCTACACCTTGTTACATCAAGGGTGTACCCCTGGGTCGTGAAAACGGGAGAGATTCAATCTCACTATCAATATCCACTCGGTGCTAAGCATAATTTCCCATGGAATAGTCATTTCTTACTTGACTTCATTACTCATGAAAGGGCGCCCCTGGCCTACCGATTCAAGCTAGTTTCATTAAGATAGCTCCTAGTCTTTGATTCAATTAGGTGAGAAAGCCTTTCAACCTAAGAATCCTTTCTATGTGAGAAAACCATTCACATCTTACTAGTATGTGTTTCAGAGAGAATATCCTTCCACAACACAACATCAAAATAATTGGTACTTTACTCTTAAAGCACCCTTAAAACATTTGCATAGATTTCATAAACAATGCATAAGTTCATAATTTACCTCCTTGAGGTCAAAACCCAATTGCAATCATCAACTCTTAGAAAACATGTGTTAGATATGGATTTCATCATAAATTCATGTAAAACTAGTAAGGAGTGCTCAATTTCATAAAACTCTTCCTTGAAGATCATAATCCCTCAACATATAGTTCATAACTTGAAAACATAGGGATCACATGGGTTCATAAGGATTTCATCATAAAAAACATTGCAATTCATCAATTCATACTTAGAAGATCATAATTAAAGCATTTAAATCGATAATGATAAGAACCCATGCTAATTGAAGAAAACCCTAACTTAATTGGGGATTCTACCTTTTGAAATATAGAGATTTAGGAACTCCATGGATTAAAAGGATCCTTGGATGAAAACTATGATACCTTGACTCCAATTGCTAGCCTTCAATGGAGGAATTTGACCCTTAGCTTGAAATCCTAGGTGAAATCTTCTTCTTCTTCTTCATGTTTCTAGAGAGTGAATATTTGAGAGGAATTGGATTTCTGTTGGGCATTTGGAAGAATGAATTAAAATGGGGTGAATTTGGGGGTTAAAAGGTTTATATAGGGGTTCTAAATGTAGGCAAAACGACAGTGTCTAGGAATTAATTCATTAGAAAAAGAACCAACTGACAATGAAAATAACTGCCAGCAGGTGAACCACGAGACCCCCACCGACGGATCGTGGATGGACCTACGGTCCGTCCTGCACAATCATGGTTCCTTGTCATAGACTTTTGGCTAGTTGACGGGCCACTGATCCACGGGGCGTGGTCCCACCTACTGTCCGTAGGTGCCACCATGGTCCATGCCTGGACCATCTATGAGGGCCAATCCACAGACCCACCTACAGTTCATGGCCCACATCACGGGCCGTGGTTGGCCCTTCGTGGATGAAACCTGGAAGGGCTGAAAGGCTGCTATTTTTGTCTTTTGCATGAGGGGTATTACAATATCTCCCCCTTGGGACCATTCGTCCTCGAACGAGATTTAAAGTGGTTCTAAAAGAGTAGGAGAGGAACTAACAACCCAACCTATCAATGCAATGCATAAAACTAAGGAGGAACTATCGGCTCCAAGTTAGGACGTTCGCAAAACATCATAAGAGGGGTGAACTAACTATATCAGCCCATTATGCATGCAATGTACAAAAATAAGGAGGAAACAACAACTCCAAACTCATCATACTCAAATGCAACATAACGAAGTAGGAACTACATCTATCACCCCAATATGCATAAATTCTCAAAATTTCTCATGTTCAAGGAGGAACTACCTTCTCCAAGCTAAAAGCATGCTCAACACAATCTCATGGAGCCTCTATGAAATTTACTCTCAAAAAGCATAGCTAATGCATGTTCATCAATTCAACTCATGAAGTCAATAGGCAACTCATACTCAATGCACATCAACATGAGGAAAATCAATCATATAAACTCATTTTCTTTTCAAAATACAAGTTTTCATGAACATGCATAATCATAAGGAAATCATGGAGAACACATAAAAACACATGACTACCAAAGCAAGAACAACTCAAGAGGAACTCTTTTACCTCAAGCTAGAATTGGAATAGAAGGAAAAAAATGAGGATAACGGGACTTCATATCGGCCTCAGCCTCCCAAGTAGGACCCTCAACTAGTTCATTCCTCCACAAAACCTTCACGGAACCTATTTCCTTGTTTGTCAACTTCTTGACTTGCCGGTCCAACATCTCAACCGAAACTTTCTCATATGAAAGGCTCTCATCAACCCCCAACCCTTCTAGGGAAAATATGGATGTCGGATCTCCAACACACTTCTTAAGCATAGAGACATGGAAAACGGGATGCATGGTTGCCAACTCATATGGCAAATCTAACTCATAGATAACATTACCCACACGCCTCAAAATCTGATATGGGCCTACATATCGAGGGCTAAGCTTCCCCTACTTGCCAAACCTCATCACATCCTTCATGGGTGACATTTTCATGTAAACCAAATCATTAACTTCAAACTCTAAATCCCTTCTTCTCACATCGGCATAAGAATTTTGCCGACTTTGAGCCATTTTAAGCCTCTCTCTAATGAGTCAAACTTTCTCAATGGCCTCATGAACTAGCTCGGGACCTAGTAGGGCAACTTCACCCACCTCAAAACTCTATCAATGGCAAATGGTCATCCCAATTACCCTTAAAATCAATCACACAAGCCCTTAACATATCTTTCAAAGTCTGAATAGTAGGCTCCGCTTTCCCATTAGTTTGGGGATGAAAATCCATGCTAAGCTTAACCTTAGTACCAAGCCCTTTTGAGAATGACTTCCAAAACTGATAAGTGAATTGGGTACCACGATCGGAAATAATGCACAAAAGCACTACATGTAGCCTTACCATTTCTCTAAAATATAACTTGGAATAGTCCTCCGCTGAATAGGAAACCTTGACGGGAATGAAATGAGACGATTTGGTCATCCAATCTACTATAACCCAAATAGAGTCATGTTGTCGCCGGGTGCGAGGCAAACCAACAATAAAGTCGATATTCAAGTCTTCCCACTTCCAAGTAGGAATGCTAATATCTTGGGACAAACCTCCCAATTTTTGATGCTCAACCTTCACTTGTTGGCAATTTGGACACTTAGCCACAAATTCCGCAATATCCTTCTTCATCCCATTCCACCAATAGACTTCCCGTAGGTCGCGGTACATCTTGGTGGATCCCGAGTGAATGGAATACCGCGAACTATGAGCTTCTGCAAAATAAATTTCCCTCAAGTCATACATATTTGGAGCACATAAGCGACCTTGGTATCTAAGTAGCCCATCTCCCCCTTGGGAGAAAGCCTCAACGGACTTCTTAAGCACCGCCTCTTTCAATTCTACCAAAATTGGATCAAGAGCTTGCTTGGTGGAGTCTACTAGTTGAACACCTAATCGAGCCAATCTATGAACATCTCGAACCAACTCTTTTTTTTGTTCTTCAATATGATCAACACTACCCATGGATAACCGACTAAGAGCATTTGCTACCACATTAGCTTTACCGGGGTGATAAAGAACACTCATGTCATAATCTTTCAATAAGTCAAGCCACCTTCTTTGTCGAAGATTCAAATCTTTCTGATTAAACACATATTGCAAAATCTTGTTGTCTGTAAACACATCAACATGAACTCCGTACAAATAGTGTCTCAAAATCTTTGGGGCAAAAACGACCGCCGCTAATTCAAGGTCGTGAGTAGGATGATTCCTCTCATGGACTTTAAGTTGTCCTGAGGCATAGGCAATAACTTTCCCATTTTGTATTAGCATGCACCCTAGCCCAACTCTCGAGGCATCATAATAAATGACAAAACCATTCGTTCCTTTCGGTAAGGTCAACACCGGAGTGGAAGTAAGTCTATCTTTCAACTCTTGGAAACTTTTCTCACATGCTTCCGACCATATGAACTTAGCCTTCTTTTGAGTCAAAGCCATCAAAAGAGAGGCAATTGAAGAGAAACATTCAAAAAAATCTTCTATAGTAACCGGCCAAACCCAAAAAGCTTCTAATATCCGAAGGATTTAGAGGTCTAGGCCAACTCTTGACCACATCTTTCTTCTTAGGATCTACCTCGATACCCTTGCTAGACACAATATGACAAAGGAAAGCTACAGACCTTAACCAAAATTCATATTTGCTAAACTTTACAAAAAGTTATTGGTCCTGAAGGATTTGCAATACGATCCTCAAATGATCAATATGCTCATTCTCACTTCTTGAATAAATAAAAATATCACCGATAAACACAATCACAGACATGGTGAGGTATTGCCTAAACACCTTGTTCATCAAGTCCATACACGCTACAAGAGCGTTAGTCAACCCAAATGACATTACTAGAAACTCATAGTGACCAAACCGAGTTAGAAAAGTCATCTTCAGAATGTCATCCTCTTTCACTCTCAATTGGTGATAACTCGATCGGAGATCAATCTTAGAGAAGTAACTTGCCCCTTGAAGTTGGTCAAATAAATCATCTATCCTTGGGAGAGGATACTTGTTCTTAATGGTCACCTTGTTCAATTGTCGATAATAAATACACATACGAAGAGACGCATCCTTCTTTCTACCGAACAAAACTAGAGCACCCCATGGAGAGATACTCGATCAGATGAAACCCTTATCCAACAAATCCTTCAACTGTTCTTTCAACTCCTTAAGTTCTGCCAGATCCATACGGTAAGGAAGAATAGATATAGGTTGCGTATCTAAGGGAAGGTCAATACTGAAGTCTATTTCCCGCTCAGGAGGAATACCAGGTAAGTCAGCTGGGAACCCTTCTGAAAACTGATTTACAACAGGGACCGACTCGAGAGAAGGGGTTTCAGAATCTACATCCCTCACCCATACTAGATGGTAAAAACAACCCTTAGAAATCATCTTTCTAGCTTTTAGACAAGAGAAAAACTGACCCTTAGGCATAGAATTTCCCCTTTTGTACTCTAGGATAGGCTCATTCGAGAACTGAAACATGACTACACGAGTTCTACAATCAATAGAAGTATGACAAGAGTGCAGCCAATCCATACCCAATATAACATCAAAGTCTAACATATCAAGCGCTACCAAGTCAACAAGAGTAACTCTATGGGACAAGGAAATGGGACACTTTCAATAAACCCTCTTAGCCACCACAGAATCACCAATAAGAGTAGAGACAAAAAAAGGTTCTTATAATACATCGGGGAAAATATCAAACCTCATAGTCACAAATGACAAAGTAGCACCGGGATCAAGTAAAGCATAAATATCAAGTTGGAAAACTTTCAACATTTTGGTATCCACATCCGGAGAGCATAAAAGTGGTTTTGCTTAGAGAGTTTGAACCAGAACCACTAGGAGTAGCTTGGTTTCCCTCTCTTCCTTTAGCCGTAAGCATTGGACAATACCTCATTTTGTGACCACTTTTACCACAACCATAACAACCATCCGAGCCATCTAAGCACTTACCATCATGCTTCCTTCCACACTTAGTGCAATTAGGCCTAGACAATGAAGATCCACTACCATTAACTCCTTGAGGCTTAGGGTTAGACACCCTATCTTGGTCAAACTTTGGAAGAGAATTGGTGGAACCTTGACCGGAAAACCTTTGTCGAAATCTTGGACGACCTTGTCCATCGAACCTTGTGTTAGAGAAATTACTATCACCGGTCTTAGCCCTTTTTGCCTCCCTAGACCTTTCCTTGAGTTTATCTTCCTAAATTTGTTGTGCATGCACCATGAGAAGAGAGATGTCCATATAATGAATGAGCATTGTGGTTCGGCCTTCTTTAACCACCATTTCGGACACACCCGATACAAACTTACTCATTTTATCCCTTGAATTCGCAACCATAGTTGGAGCATACTTAGAGAATTGAGTGAATTTTAAAGCATATTCCCTCACACTCATACTCCCTTATCAAAGGTTAATGAATTCTAGCACCTTATATTCCCTCATCTCAAGGGGGGAAAATCTATCAAGAAATGCAGCCTTAAACTTCTTCCAATCAAGAGGACCCGCATCTTCCGGCCTCCCTTCTTTTCATTGGTTGTACCACACTTCAGACACACCTTTCAATTGATAAGCAGCCAACTCTGCCTTCTCCAATGGTGTAACTCCCATGAACATCAAAATCTTATAGACCTCATCCATAAACTCTTAAGGATCTTCCTCAACTTTGAAACCATAAAACTCTGGAGGATTCATCATTGTGAAGTCTCTCACTCTTGAAGCCGCCGAATTCAAATTTGAGCTTGCAGGAACCACAAAATCCCAATTGGCTTGTGTCGTCACCGTTTGAGCCAACACTTGAAAAGTTACCCTAAACTCCGCAATAGAAACATGCTCGGCCAAAGGATCAACTGGAACTTGAGGATCTTGGGGAGGAGCTTCTTGTTCCGCATTCTCCCTCACATTCCTTCTAGCATAAGCTCTTCGGGTAGCCATATCCTGAAGAACATAGGACAAGGATTAGGAGAGAGACTTTATAAAGTTAAACTCTATCGTACGACTTAAGAGTAATGAAAAAACTAGAGTTTCCTAATAATCTTGTAGCCTCTCACTCATAAGTGTGGTGCGCTTCACACTCATGAACAAGACTTCACTAGACGTGGCTTATGAAATATTCTAGGACCATTCTAAACATTTTGCTCTGATATCAAGTTTGTCACGACCCAAGGTTACCCCCTAGATGTAACATGGTGTATAGAACACTGAAGGACTCTATACAAGCCACTTAGCTCTCATAACATATCAAATAAAACAATTAGAGTAAAACAGTTCAAGTCCAACAACTTAATAAAACAAAAATCGGAAGTCTAGACACTTTGTCTCATCATAGCCATCTATTACATTCGAATGAAATTGGGCCTAGCCGATACATCATGTTCAGAAATGGAAATACATGAAAGAAACTAAACATACGAAATCCTCCCTCGAACCATGAGGACTCACAAAGCTCGGGAACAATCAAATCCAACCTCTAGCCATAAAACTGTCGACCCTGAATATTAGAGCCTACATTTGGGGAAAATGTAGGCAAAAGAATATGTTAGTACAAAACAATGTACCAAGTATGATAGCCATGCATAAAATATTTAAAATATGCTAAAAAGGGACGTTTCATTTCCTGACATGCAAGTGACCAAGCTAAAAAATCATATGAAAGAGTTATAAAACATAAGTCATAAATCATGGTCAATGCAAACTAACTTCTTCTTTAACATATTTGAACTCATATGCGATACTCCTTGAGTAACCTTAGTTCATTATTACTTGTGGGGAAATAGCCTTAACCAACATTGAGATCATGTGAGCTATAACATGGAATCTGGTGTCTAACCCACACCGAAAAGAAGTGTTCTACTTGCCTAAGGTAGAACCTTGAACTTATATCTTAAGTGGATCCACTATCTAATCAACCTACGTGGGCACATAGTTATGGGATAAGGAGATTGATACAAGAAACCCGGCCTCTACTACGGGGGAGCTTCCATGTCATGATATTACTTGGGAAGCCCGGCCTCTACTACGTGAGAGCTTCCATCACACTATCAATATCCACTCGGTGTTAAGAATAATTTCTCATGGAATAGTCATTTCTTACTTGACTTCATTACTCATGAAAGGGCGCCCTTTTCCTACCGATTCAAGCTAGTTTCATTAAGATAGTTCCTAGTCTTTGATTCAATTAGGTGAGCAAGCCTTTCAACCTAAGAATCCTTTCTATGTGAGAAAACCTTTTACATCTTACTAGTATGTGTTTTAGTGAGAATATCCTTTCAAAACACAACATCATCATAGTTGGTACTTTACTCTTAAAGAACCCTTAAAACATTTGCATAGATTTCATAAACATTGCATAAGTCCATAATTTACTTCCTTGAGGTCAAAACCCAATTTCAATCATCAACTCTTAGAAAACATGGGTTAGATATGGATTTCATCATAAATTCATGTAAAACTTGTAAGGCGTACTCAATTTCATAAAACTGTTCCTTGAATATCATAATCCCTCAACATATAGTTCATAACTTGAAAACATAGGGATCACATGGATTCCTAGGGGATTTCATCATAAAAACATTTCAATTCATCAATTAAAACTTAGAAGATCATAATTAAAGTATTTAAATAAATAATGATAAGAACCCATGCTAATTGAAGAAAATCCTAACTTAATTGGGGATTCTACCTTTTGAAATAGAGAGATTTAGGAACTCCGTGGATGATAGGGATCCATGGATGAAAACTATCATACCTTCACTCCAATTTCTACCTTTGAATGGAGGAATTTGAACCTTAGCTAGAACCCCTAGGTTAAATATTTTTCACCATCTTCTTCAAGTTTCTAGAGAGAGAATATTAGGGAGGAATTAGATTTCTTTTGGGAATTTGGAAGAATGAATTAAAATTGGGTTAATTTTGGGGTTAAAAGGTTTATATATGGGTTCTAAATGTAGGCAAAATGACATAGTACAGGAATTAATTAATTAGGAAAATACCCAACTGACCCTGAAAATAACTGCCAGCAGGTGAACCACGAGACCCCATCGTGGTTCCTTGTCAGAGACTTTTGCACAATTATGGTTCCTTGTTAGAGACTTTTGTCCAGTCGATGGGCCACTGGACCACGGGGCGTGGTCCCACCTATGGTTCGTAGGTACCATCGTGGTCCATGCCTGGACCATCTGTGAGGACCAATCCATAGAGCCACCTGCTGTTTGTAGCCCACACCACGGGCCGTGGTTGGCCCTTTGTGGATGACACCTGGAAGGTCTAAAAAGCTATTATTTTGGTCTTTTGCATGCGGGGTGTTACAGGCACAACGAGGCATGTTGTGGCTCGTGAAGGCTCAATGTTCCTAGCCAAAGAGGGATCCCCTCCCACAAGAACCTAGACGGCTCGTGGTGAACACCACGACATGTGGTGAAGCCCGTCAAAGGGGAGGCAGTAGCTGCCTTAAGGGTGACCCTCCACACGGCCACTTGATGGCTCATGCAGTGGGTTGTGAAGGAAGAGGGATGGGGTATTGGGGTGTTTTTCCAAACCACTGGTCAAGGGACACGGCTGCCACCACGGCCCGTGTGATCCTTGACGGCTCGTGAGGGGTGGCGTATGGGGGTTTAGTCAGCCGTAGGTTCAGGGGAAGTTGGGAATTTTCCTAATTATTTTATATTGATAATATGTCATTTTACCCATGCGTAGGACCCCTATATAAGTGATTTTAACCCCAAAACTTACCCATTCAAGTCATTCTCTTAAATTCACCAAAAGAAATCAAGTTCTTCCTCTCCAAAATATTTCTCTCTCTAGAAACTTGAAGAAGAAGGGTTCAACCCAGGGTTTCAAGGCAATTCCACCATTGAAGGCAAGCTTTTGACATTGAGGTATGATAGTTTTCATCCATGGATTCCTTCCATTCATGGAGTTCCCAAATTCTACTATTTTCAAAGTTAGAAATCCCCAATTGAGTTAAAGTTTTCTTCTATCTTATGGGTTCTCTTGATTATTGATTTAATTGATGGAATTATGATCTCTTATGCATGAATTGATGAAATTCTATGGTTTTATGAATATTCCCCCATGAACCCATGTAATACCCATGTTTTCCAAGTTATGAGCATGTAATGTGGGTTTTGCATTATGAAAGAAAAGTTTTATGAAATCAAGCATGAATTGTTAGAATTATATGGTTTTATGATGAATTTCTTTGAGCCCATATCTAACCCATGATTTCTAGATGTTGAAGTATGAAAAATGGGTTTGGAACCATGAAAGGTGAATTATGAAAGTTAGCATGTTCTTACAAAAATTATGTAGATGTTTTAAGGAATGCCTTGAGAGTGAAGTATCAATGGTGTTATTATTGTTGTGTTGTTGAAAGGATTTTCTCATATACATATCTATACGTGATTCTGAAAGGTATTCTGACAAAATAAGGGTTCCTAAGGTTGAAAGGCTATTCTCACCTAAAACGAACCAATGATAAAGGAATTATGCTAATGTTGAGGCAAGAGGTGACTACCCATGATCTTCATTGAATGACAAGAGGACCCACGTCATGTGATGTAAGGAGAAGAGACAATTACCCATGTTCCATTACGAGCTATGATGAATAGTATTAAGAACTATTCCGTGGAAGTTAAGCTTAGCATCGAGTGGACAACTGGCGATTACCCAAGTCATATACCTATGTGCCCCCATAGGATTGTCTAGAAAGACATTAGCTAGTGGATCCACAATAGCTAGAAGTTCATGGTCCTTTCCTTTGCAAGTAGGACACCCATTTTCGGTGTGGGGTAGACATCAGATTCCATGTTGGTAGCTCACATGATCGTATATATCGGTTAAGGCTTCTTCCCATAATTAAGAAATGTTATAATGAAACAAGGTTACTTCAAGGTAGTATCGTAAGTATGTTTTAAGATGATGTTCACTTGCATTGATCATGGTTTTATAACCTATGATTTCTAAGTCTCAAGATACATGTTTTAGCTTGATCAATGCATATTTATGAAAATGTCCCCTTTTAGCATGATTTAAATATTTTATGCATGACTATCATACTTGGTACATTTTTTTGTACTAACGCATACTCTTGCCTACATTTCTCCAAATGTAGGATCCGACAGTCAGGGATTCCAGTTTCATGGCTAGAGGTTGATTTATGAGATTTCTGAGCTTTGGTGAGTCCTCATGCTTCGACGAAGGATTTTCATTGTTTTCAGTGTTTCTTTCTTACTTTCAGTTTTGGACATGATGTATGGGCTAGCCCAATTTCATTCTATTGTATTAGATGGCTATTGAAACAAATTGTTTAGACTTCCGCTTTACTTTTATAAAACTTTAAGCTTTTGAAATGTTGTTTTTTATCTCTGTTGCTCTATTTCTTATTTATGAATGCTAAGTGGCTTGTATGGGCCCTCTCGAGGTCTTGTAAGCCATATTACCCCTAGGGGTACCTTGGGTTGTGACAGTCTTGATCGAGCTTGAGTTGCTTTATCGATTGCAATTGGGCACCCCACTGTTGATGCAATTGATTAAAGATATTTCGTAGCAAACAAACTTGTAGGCAAACCTGGCAGGGATAACCAAGCTAATGCTCTTGAAGTTTCTTCCTTCGAATTGAAAGAAAGAGTCCATGGAAAAGTTCTATAACCATAGTGCCCACCATTAAATTGAATATAATCAGAACTGATTTAAAATCCTCATATTGGTCACAACGAATTAAAATATGTCTTGTATCAAGTAACCCAATTAAACACTGACTTTTGATAGCAAATTGTTTTGGAGTAATGCTTTGCAACTCTTGGATTTCTGGTGCACCATACGAGAACTTCATCATAATGGCTTGGTTAAGTCCCTCTTCAGTAGCAAATTTCTCTAACTCCTTAAATGTGAATTGTAGTGTGGGCTCTCAATGTACATATTTGATCGATTTCAATTGTGTTTTCGGCACAGTTTGTGTAGGGGTTTTAGATATGATTTGTGCAACATACATAGGTTTTTGTACTTGCTCTTCCTCAACTATAGGTTAGGAAATAGAATCTTAGTTTAGTTAAGGTATGTCCTCAGTAGTAATATAATTTGATGCTTGTCCTCAGTAGTATTGTAAATTATATCTATGAAATTAACTAGATATATGTTGATTTAATAGTAACATATGATGTTCGCAAGTAATAAGATTTTGTAATAGAAAAATAAAAATATATAAAAAAGTTAGGCAAAATTAATTTAAATAGTCAATAATTTCCTAATGGTACTGCATATTTGTAAGTGAGGTAAAAAATATGTTGTCACGACACAAAGTTTTAACACCTCGGGTTAGAGAACGGCAAGAAATGAGTCAATCGGGCAGGTCAAGAACCCATAGGTGGACCATGGAACCCTCCACGGAGCCCTAGACGGGACGTGTAGGGGACCACAGTCCGTTTGGGTGCTTGTTAGGAGTTCTCGGGGCAGCCAGACAGGTATCCCTCCCATGGACGCCTAGAAGCCCCGTAGTGAGGTTAACGGGCCACACAATGGCTCGTCAAGTTGCCACTCACAAGGGGGCCTTCTCCCCAAGCCACCGGTCAAGGATCACAGATGGCTAAAAGGCCCGTGAAGCCCCACAAAAACCGTGAAGTCATCCGTGAAAGGGATCAATAAAGGAAGTCATGTAGAGCTCCTTCACAACCCGTTAGACGGACCGTGGTACCCTAGACGGGCCGTGAAGGCCTCTGTGAAGCTAGTCCGTGAGTTTTAAGTCAGGGGCTTTTGGATCTTTTCCTAATTTTTTTAAAATTCAATACTATGTCATTTTATCTTCTACCCAAAGCCCTATATAAGGATTTTTACCCCAAAAATCACCCAATTCAATTCATTCTCTCAATTTCCCAAAAGAAGAACAAGTTGATCCTCCCTAATATTTCTCTCTCTAAGGAAGAAGAAGTCAAGTTAGGCTTTCAAGATCAAGTCCCCAATTCACCATTGCTTGTGGGCTTTGAACTCCAAGGTATAATAGTCTTCATCTATGCAGCTCTTTCCTCCATAGAGTACCTAAATTCTCCAATTTTCAAGTTACAAATCTCCAATTGAAGTTAGAGTTTTCTTTCATGTCATGGGTTCTTTCAATATTTGTTCAATTGATTGTTTTATGAATTATTATGCATGAACTGAGATAATTCCACGTTTTAAGATGAATCCCCATGAACCCATGGATAACCCATGTTTTCTGAGCTATGATGATATAATGTGGGTTTAAAATTATGAAAGATGAGTTTTTAAAGATATGCACGTTCTTTATGAAAGTGATGAAAATGATTTGAGACTTGCTTTGAGAGTCAAGCATAAGTGTTGTTCTTGTTGTGAAAGGATTTCTCACATACCACTCAATACATGCATGTGAAACGATTTTATCACATAAGGATTCTTAGAGTTGAAAGGTTTTCTCAACTAACTTTGAATCAAGTTTTAGGAGATATTCTAAAGAAACCTAGTTTGGATTGGCTATTTGATGTGTCTTTCATGAAAGATAAGTCAAGTAAAGAATTATGAATATTCCGTGGGATTTATGCTTAGCACTGAGAGGATATTGAGATGTGAAAACTCTCCCGTAGATAGAGGTGAGGTTTCTATTAGCAATCTCTTTATCCCATACCTATGTGCAACCATAGGAAGATTGTCTTAGATCGACATTAGCTAATGGATCTCCGTAAGCTATAAATTAAGGTTCTTTCCTTGGTAAGTAAGGACACACCTTTTCGGTGTGGGGCAGACACCAGATTCCATTTTATAGCTCACATGGTCTCTAAGTTGGTTAAGGCTAGTTCCCACAATAATGATGAACTAAGGTTACTTCAAGAAGTGTCTCACAAGTGTTCAAAGATGAGTTTTACATGCATTGACATGATCTCTATGATGTCTTCTAACCTCTTATCATATGGTTTTAACTTGGTCTTTGCATGACATGTAAATGTCTTTTTTAGCATGATTTTGTTAACTCTATGCATTGCTATCATACTTGGTACATTTTGTACTAACGCATACCCTTGCCTACATTATTTCTCTAATGTAGGGTCCGACATTCCAGATTCCCATCTTCGTGGCTAGGGACCACTTAGTAGATATTGAAGAATGGTGAGTCCTCATGTTCTGAGGAACGAGCCTTTATTTCATATTGTCTTTACTTTTTCAGATGTTGTTTTGTGATGTACGAGTTAGTTCCCGACCACTCATGATGTAATAGATGGCATTTGACACTATGTAGACTTCCGCTTCATTTTTACCACCTCTTTACGATATGAATTGTCTTTTAAAATCTCTTGATTTTCTATTACCTTGTATGATGCATGCTAAGTGGCTTGTGTAGGGCCTATCAGAGTGCTATACACCATATTACGCCTAGGGTATACTTTGGGTCGTGACAAACTTGGTATTCAGAGCACAAGGTTTAGAAAGGTTCTAGGATGTCTCATAAGCCACGTCGAGTAGAGTCTTGTTCATAAGTGTGAAGAGCACCACATTTATGAATAAGAAGCTATAATATGATTAGGAAACTCTACTTCTTTATTACTCTAAGTCATGCGATATAGTGTCACTCAATATGTCCTTTCTCCTAATCACTATTCGATGCTTTTCAGGATATGGCCCCTCGAATAGCATACATTAGGATAAATGCGATTGAGAATGTGGAACAAGAGGCTCCTCCTCATGCTCATCAAGTTCTTGTGGATCCTTTGGCCAAACAAGTGACTAATGTGGAGTTTAGGGCTGATTTTTAAGTATTGGCTCAAGCCATGACAACTCAAGTCAATAGAGAGGTTGTGGTTCCCGTGAACCCTAATGTGGGTATGGAGGCATCTAGAGTAAGGGACTTGACTAGGATGAATCTCCCGGAGTTTCATGGTATCAAGGTTGAGGAATATCTTCAAGGGTTCATTGATGAAGTGTATAAGGTTTTAATGATCATGGGAGTGACGCTGGTGGAAAAGGCGGAATTGGCCACTTACTAACTTAAGGGTATTGCTCATGTTTGGTTCAGCCAATGGAAGAATGGGAGGGAACTTGATGCGGGTCCTCTTGATTGGCAAAACTTTAAGGTTTCTTTCCTTGATATTTTCTTTCCCCTTGAGATGAGGGAGGCAAAGGTTCTTGAATTCATCAACCTTCATCAAGAAAACATGAGTGTGAAGGAATATGCTTTAATGTTCACACAATTGTTGAGGTATGCCCCTACTATGGTCGTCGATCCTAGGGAAAAAATGAGTAAGTTTATTTTGGGAGTGTCCAAAATGATTGTAAAAGAATGTCGTACTGCCATGCTTATCAACGATATGGACATTTCTCATCTAACAATACATGCTCAAGAATACAAGAAGAGAAAATTAAGTGCAGATCTAGGTAGACAAAGAAGGCAAGGACTGGTGATGGTGACTTTTTATATTCAAGGTCCGATGGACGTGGTCGTTCTAGGTTTCAGCAAAGGTTTTCCGGTCAAGGCTCCTCAAATTCTCCTTCTACATTCAATAAAGATAGGGCGTCTAACTCTAAACCTCAAGGAGGAAATGACAGTGGATCTTCATTATCTACTTGTGCTAAGTGTGAAAGGAAACATTAGGGTAAATGCTTAGCTGGTATGGATGGTTGCTATGGTGGTGGTAAGAGTGTCCATAAGATAAGAGATTGTCCAACACTTACGGCTAAGGGAAGAGAAGGTAGGCAAGCTCCCTCTAGTGGTTCGGGTTCAACTACTCCAAAGAAAAACAAATTCTACGCACTCCATACTTGCCAAGAACAAGAGGGTTCTCCCAATGTGGTTGCTGGTATGTTGAAAGTCTTTCATCTTGATGTTTATGCTTTGCTTGATCCTAGTGCTACCTTGTCTTTCGTGACGCCATATGTGGCTATGAGGTTTGATATTCTTCCAGATGTATTGTTTGACTAGTTTTTTGTCACTACTCTTATCAGTGAATCATTATGGCTAAAAGAGTCTATAGAATTTTTCATGTTTCCTTAACCCATAAAGTCACTCGTGTTGATCTTGTAGAGCTTCATATGCTAGATTTCGATGTCATTCTTGGTATGTATTGGTTGCTTTCTTTTTATGCTTAAGCTTTTGTTTCCTAATGCGCCTATCCTAGAGTGTGAAGAAGGAAATTCTATGCCAAAAGGTCAATTTGTTTCTTGTCTTAAAGTTAGAAAGATGATTTCTAAGGGTTTCATATACCATCTAGTTAGGGTGAGGGATACGGATTCTGAAACCCCTACTCTTGAGTCAGTCTCCATTGTAAATGAGTTTGATCTACCAGGTATTCTCCTGAAAGGGAAATAGACTTTGGTATTGACCTTCTCCCAGATACGCAACCTATCTTTATTCCTCCTTACCGAATGGCTCTGGCAGAACTTAAGGAATTGAAAGAGCAATTGAAAGATTTTTTTGATAATGGTTTCATCCGACCGAGTATCTCTCCTTGGGGTGCTCTTGTTTTCTTTGTTCTAATGAAAGATGGTTCTCTTCGTATGTATATCGACTACCATCAGTTGAACAAGGTTACCATTAAGAATAAGTATCCTCTCCCAAGGATAGATGATTTATTTGACAAACTACAAGGAGCAAGTTACTTCTCTAAGATTGACCTCTGGTCGGGTTATCACCAATTGAGGGTGAAGGAGGATGATGTACCGAAAATGACTCTTCGAACTCGGTATGGTCATATGAGTTTTTGGTAATGTCCTTTGGCTTGACCAATGCTTCGGACACATTTATGAACTTCCTGAATAGGGTGTTTAGGCAATACCTCGACATGTTTGTGATAGTGTTCATTGATGATATATTGATCTATTGAAGGAGTGAAGACGAGCATATAGATCATCTGAGGATTGTGTTGCAAGTCCTTAAAGAACAACAACTCTTTTTAAAGTTTAGTAAATGTGAGTTTTGGTTAAAGTCCGTGGGATTTCTTGGTCACATTTCTTTTGGAAAGGGTATTATGGTAGATCCTAAAAAGACGGATGCGGTCAAGAGTTGTCCTAGACCTCTATCCCCTTCGGATATTAGAAGTTTCTTGGGTTTAGCCAATTACTATTGAAGTTTTGTGCAATGTTTTTTATCGATTGCCTTTCCATTGACGACATTCACCCAAAAGAAAGGCAAATTCATATGGTCGGAAGGTTGTGAAAAGAGTTTTCAGGAATTCAAAGGTAGACTTAATTCCGCTCTGGGGTTGACCATACCAGAAGGAACCGATGGGTTTGTTGTTTATTGTGATGCTTCAAGAATTGGGTTTGGGTGTGCCCTTATGCAAAGTGGGACATTAATTTCCTAAGTCTCAAGGCAACTTGAGGTGCACAAAAAAAAATCACCACCCATGATTTAGAATAAGAGGCGGTTGTGTTTGGTTTGACTATGTGGAGGCATTACTTATCGATGTTCATGACGATGTCTTTACCGACCACGAAAGTTTGCAATATGTGTTTAAAAAGAAAAATCTAAATATTTGCCAAAGAAGGAGGCTTGATTTTCTAAAGGACTATGATATGAGTGTTCTCTATCACCCTGATAATACAAATGTAGTGGCGGATGCTCTTAGTCGATTATCAATGGGTAGTGTTGCTCATGTAGATGATAGTAAGAAGGAGTTAGTTCGAGAAGTTCATAGATTTGCTCGGATAAGTGTTCAATTGGTAGACCCTACCAAAGGTGGTGTTGTGGTTCAAAATAGTTTAGAATCATCTTTTGTGGTAGATGTGAAAGCCAAGCAAGGTCTTGATCCGACTTTGGTTGAATTGAAATAAGCGGTGATTAAAAAGTCGGTAGAGGCTTTCTCCCAAGGGTGAGATGGTGTGGTTCATTATCAAGGTTGATTGTGTGTTCCCAATGTGAATGACTTGAGAGAACTGATTTTATAAGAAGCCCATAGTTCTCGATATTACATATATTCGGGAGCAACCAAGATGTACCGGGACTTGCGGGAGGTCTATTGGTGGATCGGGATGAAGAAGGATATCACGGAATTTGTGGCTAAGTGTCTAAATTTCCAACAAGTGAAAGTTGAACATCAAAAGCCGAGAGGTTTGTCCCAAGACATCAATATTCCTACTTGGAAGTGGGAAGAGTTGAATATGGACTTTATTGTTGCTTTACCCCGCACCCAGTGGCAACATGACTCGATATGGGTTATAGTTGATCGCATGGAAAAATCAGCTCTCTTCATCCTCGTCAAGGTTTCTTATTCGGTGGAGGACTATGCTAAGTTGTACTTGAGGGAATTGGTTAGGCTGCATGGAGTACTCTTGTCCATTATCTCTGATCGTGGTACCAAATTCACTTCTCTGTTTTGAAAATCCTTACAAAAGGGTCTTGGTACTCGTGTTAAGATTAGTACGGCCTTTCATCCGCAAACCGTTGGGAAAAATGAGCTAACTATCCAAACTTTAGAAAATATGATGAGAGCATTCGTAATTGAATTCAAGGTTAATTGGGATGATCACTTTCCATTGATTGAATTTGCGTATAATAAAAGCTATCATTCAAGTATTGGTATGGCTCCATTTGAGCCTATATATGGTAGGAGGTGTAGATCTCTGATAGTTTGGTTTGAAGTGGGTGAAGTTGCATTGATAGGTCCCGAGTTAGTACATGAGGCCATAGAGAAAGTCCAGATTATTAGAAGGAGGTTGAGAATGGCTCAAAGAAGACAAAAGTCCTATGTCGATGTTAGAAGAAGATATCTTGAGTTCGATGTGAATGATTACGTCTACTTGAAAAATTTACCCATGAAGGGTGTAATGAGATTTGAAAAGAAAGGAAAGCTTAGTCGCCGTTATGTGGGCCCATATCAGATTTTGAGGCGTGTTGAAAAAGTTGCTTATTAACTCGAATTGCCTAATGACTTGGTATCGGTGCATCCGGTTTTCCATATCTCCTTGTTGAAGAAATGTATTGGTGATCCTACATATATAGTTACAATGAAGAGTCTTGGCATAAAGGATAGCCTTTATTATGAAGAAGTTCTGGTTGAGATCTTAGACCAGAAAGTTTGAAAGTTGAGAAATAAACAAATTTCTTCAATGAAATTTCCGATACAAGCTCCCCCTTTTCATTTGGGACTACTGTGATGCCTCCCTTTTTCGGTACACATTGCACCGGACTTACCCATTTGCTATCCGCAATAGGGTAAATCACACTTGTGTCCAACCACTTTATTATCTCCTTTTTCACCACCTCTTGCATCGGTGGGTTCAATCTCCGCTGATGTTCAACACTCGGTTTACAATCACTATCAAGCTGAATTTTGTGAGTACAAATGCCGGGAGGAATTCCCACTATGTCAGCGATAGTCCAACCTATAGCTTTTATATGCCTTCTCAACACCTCAAGGAGCAATTTTACTTGCCATTCAAGCAAGTCAGCTGAAATGATCACCGGTAAGGTGTTATTTTCCCCCAAGAAAGCATATCGGAGATGGGAGGGAAGTACTTTCAACTCCAGATTCAGTGGTTCTTCTGTTGATGGCTTTGCGGGAGGACTTTCTCAATTTTTTAGATCAATGTCAAACTTCAATGGAGTCTTTGAATATTCCCCCATGCCTGAAAGAGCGGCTACTACCTTTTCGTAGCCTTGAATCTCGAACTCATCATAGTTAGCAAGCACGGCCTCAAGTGGTTCACTCATACACATCAAATGGCTCACACTAGCCACCGCCTCATCAATAACATCAACAGTAAAAACCACATGAATATTTCTTGGATGTTTCATTGACTTACAAATATTAAAGGTTACTTCATCTTTGTTCACCCGGAACTTCAGTTCTCCGCTTTGAACTTCCACCAACGCTATCCCGGTTGCCATGAATGGTCTTCCCAAAATGATGGGAATTTCAGCATCTATTTCACAATAGAGAATGACAAAATCAGCCGGAAAAATGAATCGGTCAACCTTTACCAAGATGTCATATAGTATCCCTACAGGATGTTTAATTGATCGGTCCGCCATCAAGAGTCTCATTGTTGTGGCTTTCGGTTAACCTAACCCGAGTTGTTTATAGATTGCATATGGCATTAGGTTGATGCTTGCTCCCGAATCGCTTAAGGCTTTGGCAAATTGGAGCATGCCAATGGTGCAAGGGATTGTGAACGCTCCGGGATCTTCTTTCTTTTTTATCAGCTTCTTAGTCATAATTGCACAGCAACTATGAGAAACTTCGATTGTTTCAAAATCCAAGCTCCTTTTTTTTGTGACTAACTCCTTCATAAACTTGGCATAACCCGGCATCTCCAACAATGCCTCTACTAGAGGGAGATTAATCAATAATTTCTTGAACACCGATAAAAACTTCTTGAACTTCTCATCCTCATTCTTCTTCTTGAGACGTTAGGGAAATGGAGGAGATATTTTGGGTAAAGGTTGCACAACTTTTGGGATTGGATTGTGTTTCTCCACATCTTTTTGTAGACCTTTGGCAATGCTTTGATGGATGGGTATCTCTTATTCCTCTATACCTTTGTCTTCTTCATGTATTTGAGCTTCTTCATTGCCCGTCACATTGCCTATCGCCACCTTTCCACTACAAGTAACAATAGGCAGACCTTTATCATCATCTTTCCTTGACATTTTTGGTTCCAATTGTGCTGAAAGTAAACTCAGCTGGCCTTCAAGTAGCTTGATTGCATCTGCATGAGAGTTCACTTTGTTGTTCAATGACGAAAAATTGGCTTTCATCCCTTTTAACAAATCATTTGAACCTTCAATTTTCTTAAGGATGCGTGACAGCAAATCATTCACCCGGGGACTACTTGCACTCCCTTTCGACTTTGGGCTCTCACTCGATTGAGTGTGGTCCTCTTTATGGTCATCCTCCCTTTTCCAATAATCACTTTGCTCAGCCCATTCTTGATAGTATCTTCTTTGCTCTTCCTCTTTGTAATAGTTCCAACCTTGATTTCCACCTCGCTGTAAATAGCATGGGTAGAAAACCTCATCGTATTTCTAGGAATTCCAACCTTGATTATCCCCCGGTTTTGAATAACCAGAGGAAGAACCCTCCTCGACTATAAACACTCCATTTGGATTTCTCACATTCTCCAACATATGCTCTTGTAGTAGCTCCATTTGGGCCAACATCTTCTTGATGTTTTCATCCCTTTCTCTTTCCTTATCAAGTTGTTCTTTGGTCATTCTAAAACAAAAAGGAGAGACTTGATCCTCTTGACTGTACCAAGCTTGATCTATTTTCGTCATGTCATCAAGAAGAAACGGAGCCACCTCAAATGATTACAACATTATTCCCCCTCGAACCAATTGATCAGCCACTCTTTTATTAACTGAATCCAAACTCCGGTAAAAGTATTGGAGTAGCAAATCGTATGGTATCCCGTGAGTTGGGCATTGAAGTATGAGTTTCTTAAACCTCAACCACGTTTCATGGATGGGTTCACCCTCCAATAGATTAAAACCTTGGATGTTATCCCTGAGTTTCGTCATCCTCGACAGAGGAAAGAATCTTGCATCAAATGCCATGATAAGATCTTTCCACAACATGATAGAATTCTTTGGTAACTCGGCCAGCCACGTGTTAGCGTCCCCTGTCAGAGATAGTGGAAATAATTTGAGCCGAATTGATTATTGTGGCATATTCTTGAATAAAAACGGGCTGCACACATCTACAAAATTCCTCACATGATCATGTGGGTCTTCATGAGCCAACCCACCATAAAGTCCCTTCATTTGGAGGAGATGAGTTGTGCTTGTGACCTCAAATATTGCATTATCATCAGCTGGTGGTAGGTAAATTGCACCCATTTCTCCCGATTGGGTTGGGTTGTACACACTATTAATAGCATCGATACCATCTCGGTGACCTACTAGGCTACCATTCACCTCTTCCTCGCTCATTCTTACTTCTATTAAGCCCAATCAACACTAACACAATGTGGTTTAAATCGATTCAACTACAACAGCCAAACTCACACGTGCAACTTCGATAAAGGAACTCTAAACAACACTACTCCCCAGCAGCGGTGCCATTTTGATTGACATTTCTAGGAAACTTCATCCTATTCTAAGTGTCAACGATCGTAAATCAGTATAAACCCAACTAAATGAGTTGGGGTCGATCCCACAGAGAGTAGCTTTCCTTTGAATTCAAATATGAAAGTATAACGGTGACCTTTGCAACTAAGCAAACACCACACTTAAGAAATCTAGAAGTCAAACTCCAAGATATCGTTACTAACCCACTTCAACAAACAACAAGAAACAATCAAATAAAGAGATAACACTTGGGGGGTTGACTAACCAACTGCAACATTCAACTCAACGGGTGTATATCATTACCAACAATGTTAATTCGTCATGGGTAGCATGGGCTTTGGGTAAGGCACTTTTCTCTCGAACAACTACCTTATTTCTGCTGAATTCTCTCGAACCTCAACACTATCCATAGGAATACCAGCCCACATTCTCATCAAATCTACTCTTTCGAGCTAGATAAAAAGGTTGAGTCTCAAGTTTCACTCACTCAAGCTGAAACCGTCATGACCCACTAACTAAGGATGCCGAATTACTACCTTAGCTCTATACTTTTCTCTCGAGCAAGCAAAAAACACAAAGTATATTACACTAAGCATGCAATAATGAAGTTAAACTACACTAATAACTCAGACCCACTTCGAATTAACACCAACATTCACTAATTGATAACACCATTAAGCTAACCACCACAATTGGTCACATTATCAACCCCCAAGGTTAGGGTTTAACCAATCATAGTAAAAAGAAGAAACTCAATACCTGCCATGTTTTCCATAATTGGGTAAATTAAATTCGAAAGTAAAAAATGACTAATATCTTCTCTATTACAAAATCCAATTGAAAAACCTAGCTTAAAGTACTTGAAATCAACAATAGTAGTGTTTTTGCTCTCTATCTTTTGTTTCTCACAATTTCTCAATGCTTTCTCTCACTTCCACAAATTAATTTATACTAATCTGAGTTGCGTCTTTTTGGGACATTCGGCGAGGAAAGTTGGGCTTCGCCGACCTGTTCGGCGACTCGCCTATCATCCTAGACTCTCGCCTTCTTTCTCCAAATTTCCTGCGTCCAGCTACTATAAATTTAGGCGATCCAGATCGGAATCGCCATTTCATTACGCGATGCACGCTTTAGTATCTTGACTCGCCAATCTGCATCCACATGGATCTCCATCAGTACTGTTTCGCGATCTGGTAGTCTTTTGCCGATGCGATCGATGATACGCCGAGAGGAGATGCAATTCGCCGAAATTTCTCTTATTTTGTGCTCAGTGTTCTGTAAATTAAGGCGATCCAAAGGCTGTTCGGCGATTTGCCAAGTTCTCTCGGCGATCGTCAGGTTTGTTTTTCCTCTCTCTTTTTTAGCTTGTGTTGTCCTTCTTGCATACTAATTTCCTAGCTTTGTTCCTCGACCCATGTATCTGAAAATCAAGGATTTCACATTAGTTATTGGTGCAAACTAAGAATTTGAGGATACTAATTCTATACAAATAAAGCCCTAAATGACTCCAAATCTCGGACTCATCAATACCCCCAACTTAAACTTTTTCTTGTCCTCAAGTAAAACTCAAGTTTAACAGTTCAAAAAGGATTTCTCAAACAGTGCTACAAAAGACTCAATCATGAATGCACACAATAAGACTCAACTTACTCATGCAAGGATCAATTGTGTACTCAAAGATTCAAGTTGTGACTCACCCTTTTCAAAGATTCTCAAGTTCTCAATACTTGCTTCAAATGCAAGTTAAAGCTCAACAAAGGTACTCAAATGCCCTCACACAAAGATGATTTCATATTCACACACAATTGTTCAACACTTTGTAGTTCCGGAATCACAAACAACTCTCACACTCAAAAAGATGAACACATGCATGACTTCACCCACAGGTTTGCTCTTATTTTCCAGCCAACATTCGTTTCAGCTCACTCAAGATTAAAAAGGTCTTTTCAAGGCTTGTAACGGGGCTTAGTGTAAAGGTATGGTTATTTAGGCGCAATGGTTGTTATCCTCATGAATTGCGGTGTGAACATCACTTTCTTCCCTTTCCTTCAACATTTTCATTCATGCTCAAAATTCACCCCATTATTCATTTCTCATGGAATACCGGACACCCCATTTCTTTTGCAATTTTCACAACTTTACTCCACCACTTTTTCATTCTTTTTCTTTTTCTTTCTTCTTTTCTTTCCCTTTTTTTTGTATAGAGGGGTTCCATCTTTTTCAAGTCCATGGATCAAGGAGGACTTCTTCACACTTCTAGATTTACCTTCTCTTTTCACCACACCCCCACCTTAGTCTTTTGGCCTAAGTTGGCTGTTCAAACAAACCACATTTCATGAGGAATATAGGTGAATGGATAAAGAGAGATCTCAATTACTAAAGTTTCTTCCAAGAAAAGGGTAAGGCTCAGAAGGGGTTCAAGCAAGGCTCAGACACTCACAAGGTTTGCCACAAAAGAGGTATATTGTCAAATTGTTGCCTAAGATCATTTCTAGAGCTTGCATCACTTAGTCAAGCGAACCAACAGGGAAAATTATCAGTGTCATCACACAAGGTTCACGGTAAGCTCAGCATACCAGGCATTGGCACCGATATCAAACAAGACTCCACACTTTCCCTAGTCTGCAACGTTCACCACAAGAGATTCATTCGCTAATTACCTAGTCGCAACAAGATGCAAAAAGTTCACATATTGTCTATGCAACTTCATTTGGCCTCATCGTAGCCGCGCATTAATTTTTGTTCGATTAAGAGCACTATTCAAGTCATCGGTATTGATCATAACTGATACTCAAATAAATAACTTTTTCAAACGAGCAAGAGACTTACTGACCAAACACACACCCCCACCAAAAGCATTCAACATTGTTCCCAATGTGAGTAGAGAACAGACAATACCAAAAATGAAAAATAAAGATAAACTACTGGTATGTAAGCACGCAGAGTAAGGTGACAAGGAATCTTCACTAGGAGCCTATTTGGCGAAAAATTGTAACAGTCGCCGAACTACTTGGCTATTCGCCCAATGATCTGGATATCACCGTTATTTCCAGTATGCAACACATTCAGAAAGGGGAAAAAAGGCGTAATTTAAAGGGTTCGCCGAACCGGTCGGCGCTTCACATAATGGCCTTGCAACCTCACCGAATGATCCATTGGGTAAGGACATCAGAGGTGGGGCAAAAAGGGCGGAGAAGGTCGGGTAGCCCAATCACTTCGGTGAGTCGCCGAGTGATGAAGTTTCCCCGCCTAATGTTCCAGTATCTCAGCTCCATTTTCAAAGTCCAGAAGGCAG
Organism: Solanum etuberosum; assembly: GCA_029582245.1. Lineage (NCBI taxonomy): Eukaryota > Viridiplantae > Streptophyta > Magnoliopsida > Solanales > Solanaceae > Solanum > Solanum etuberosum. Next base: position 59,495 of record JAJONR010002102.1, read on the forward strand.
ACTAGGTCGGGCTCGCCGAACAGATTCGGTGATCCGCCAATGGTGTCTTCACCTCGCACAATTGCTTACACCTGCAAAAATCAGCGCACATTATTTGAAATACTAACACTTGGGTTGCCTCCCAAGATGCTCCTTATTTAACGTTGTGGCACAACGTGGAAATGCTCTCAAGCATCTTCCAGATATACCACTTCAATCAGAGAAATCTCTTGGCATTCACCAAAATACAACTTCAAGGATTTCCCATTCACTTTGAATGCAGGTCCCTCTTTACCCTCGACTTCAATGGCACCATTTATGAACACCCGTGTTACTCTAAATGGACCTGACCATTTGGATTTGAGCTTTCCTGGAAAGAGTCTGAGTCGACAATTATATAGTAAAACCCAATCTCCTACTCTGAACTCCCTCTTAAGGATTTTAGAATCATGCCACTTCTTCATCTTTTCCTTGTAAAGAGCTGAACTTTCATACGCCCTGAACCTTAATTCGTCCAACTCATTTCGCTGATCTACTCTCTCTTTTGAAGTCCTTGTCCAGTCCAGATTTAGAGCTTTCAATGCCCATAATGCTTTGTGTTCCAATTCAACTAGTAAATGGCAAGATTTTCCGAAGACTAGCTTATACAGAGACATACCAATTGGTGTTTTGTATACAATGTGATACGCCCATAGAGCATCATCAAGCTTTCGAGACCAATCAGTCCTATTTGCATTCACCGTCTTGGCCAGGATACTCTTGATCTCCCAATTCGACAGTTCAACCTGGCCACTCGTTTGGGGATGATACGGAGTTGCTACTTTGTGTTTCACTCCGTACTTGCTCAATGCGGATGCTAAATACTTGTTGCAAAAATGGGATCCCCCATCACTAATAATAGCTCGAGGAGTACCAAACCTAGCAAAGATGTAGCATTTTTGGAATTGAACAACACTTTTCCCTTCGTTGTTTGGAAGTGCAACAGCCTCCACCCATTTAGAGACATAATCTACTGCCACCAAAATGTACTTATTACAAAATGAACTCACAAATGGGCCCATGAAATCTATTCCCCAAACATTAAATAGCTCAACTTCTAAAATGGGCGTGAGAGGCAACTCGTGTCTTTTAGACACTCCACCTTGTTTCTGATACTGAGTGCACTTCTTAACAAACTCATGAGCATCTTTGTAGAGGGATGGCCAGTAGTAACCGCTTTGAAGGACTTTAGCAGTTGTACGTACACCACCATGATGACCTCAACTGGTGAAGCGTGACAAGCATGGAGAATTTCGATGGCTTCTTCCTCCGAAACACATCTCCTAATGATATGGTCTGCACACTCTCTGAATAAATATGGTTCATCCCAAAAGTACTTCTTAACATCAAACAAGAACCTCTTTTGTTGGTAAAAGTTCAGTTCTTTCGGCATTAATCCACACACTACGTAATTGGCAAAATCAGCATACCAAGGAGATTGTTGGAGAGTTACCGCGAATACATGTTCATCGGGAAATGCATCATTTATGTCTATCTCCAGCTCATCATTTTCCTTTCCTTCAAATCTTGATAAGTGATCAGCCACCTGATTTTCACAACCTCTCCTATCTTTGACTTCAAAGTCAAATTCTTGCAGTAGTAGTACCCACCTTATCAATCTTATCTAGGCATCCTTCTTTGCCATCCGATAACGTAGTGCAGCATGATCAGTGTGAACAACCACTTTAATGGCTAGCAAGTATGCCCGAAACTTCTCAAACGCATATACTACCGCAAGTAATTCTTGTTCTGTAACTGTATAGTTACGCTGAGCAGCGTTTAGAGTTTTGCTTGCATAGTAAATGGGGTGAAATAGTTTGTTGTGTTTTTGCCCCAACACAACACCTAAGGTCATGCCGCTTGCATCACATATCACTTCGAAGGGTTCTGACCAATCGGGACTAATGATAATCAAAGTGGAGATCAATTTTTTTCTTAAGCACTTGAAGGCCACCATGCAAGCATCATCAAAGTGGAATTTCACCTCCTTCTCCATGAGTTTGCATAGATGGTGTGCAATTTTTGAGAAGTCTTTGATGAACCTCCAGTAAAAACTGGCATGGCCCAAGAAACTACGAATACCCTTCACCGAAATTGGTGGTGGTAACTTTTCAATCACTTCAATCGTTGATTTATCAACCTCTAGCGCTTTTTGCGACACTTTGTGACCAAGAACTATACCTTCCCTAAACATGAAGTGGCATTTTCCCCAATTTAGGACCAAATTTGTCTCAACACATCTTTGTAGAACTTGTCCCAAGTGTGCTAAACATGCTTCAAAAGTGTCACCCACAACCGAGAAGTCATCCATGAAGACTTCCATTGAATCCTCCACCATATCAGCGAAAATAGATAGCATGCAACGTTGAAATGTTGCTGGAGCATTGCATAATCCAAACGGCATCCGTTTGAAGACAAAAATTTCATATGGGCAGGTGAAGGTCATTTTCTCTTGGTCTTCCGGAGCGATGGAGATTCGGTTATAACCGGAGTACCCATCAAAAAAGCAATACCAACCTCTCTCTGAAAGTTGATCAAGCATTTGATCCATAAAAGGCATGGGGAAGTGATCTTTTTTGGTCCATGAGTTTAACTTCCGACAATCCATGCATACTCGCCATCCGGTCACCGGTCTCATAGATACAAGCTTCCCCATTTTATTTGGGACTACTGTGATGCCTCCCTTTTTCGGTACACATTGCACCAGACTTACCCATTTGCTATCCGCAATAGGGTAAATCAAACCTGCGTCCAACCACTTTATTATCTCCTTTTTCACCACCTCTTGCATCGGTGGGTTCAATCTCCGCTGATGTTCAACACTCGATTTACAATCGCTATCAAGCTGACTTTTGTGAGTGCAAATGCCGGGAGGAATGCCCACTATGTCAGCGATAGTCCAACCTATAGCTTTTATATGCCTTCTAAACACCTCAAGGAGCAATTTTACCTACCATTCAAGCAAGTCAGCTACAATGATCACCGGTAAGGTGTTATTTTCCCCCAAGAAAGCATATCGGAGATGGGAGGGAAGTACTTTCAACTCCAGATTCGGTGGTTCTTCTATTGATGGCTTTGCAGGAGAACTTTCTCATTTTTTTAGATCAATGTCCAACTTCAATGGAGTCTTTGAATATTCCCCCATGCCTGAAAGAGAGGCTACTACCTCTTCGTAGCCTTGAATCTCGAACTCATCATAGTTAGCAAGCACGGCCTCAAGTGGTTCACTCATACACATCAAATGGCTCACACTAGCCACCGCCTGATCAGTAACATCAACAGTGGAAACCACACAAATATCACTTGGGTGTTCCATTGACTTACGAACATTAAAGGTTACTTCATCTTCGTTCACCCGGAACTTCAGTTCTCCGCCTTCAACATCCACCAACGCTCTCCCGGTTTCCAAGAATGGTCTTCCTAAAATGATGAGAATTTCAGCATCTATTTCACAATTGAGAATGACCAAATCAGCCGGAAAAATGAATCGGTAAACCTTTACCAAGATGTCATATAGTATCCCCACTGGATGTTTAATTGATCGTTTCGCCATCAAGAGTCTCATTGTTGTGGCTTTCGGTTCACCTAACCCGAGTTGTTTATAGATTGCATATGGCATTAGGTTGATGCTTGCTCCCGAATCGCTTAAGGCTTTGGCAAATTGGAGCATGCCGATGGTGCAAGGGATTGTGAACGCTCCGGGATCTTCTTTCTTTTTGATCAGCTTCTTAGTCATAATTGCACAGCAACTATGAGAAACTTCGATTGTTTCAAAATCCAAGCTCATTTTTTTTGTGACTAACTCCTTCATAAACTTGGCATAACTCGGCATCTCCAACAATGCCTCTACTAGAGGGAGATTAATCAATAATTGCTTGAAAACCGATAAAAACTTCTTGAGCTTCTCATCCTCATTCTTCTTCTTGAGACGTTAGGGAAATGGAGGAGATATTTTGGGTAACGGTTGCACAACTTTTGGGATTGGATTATGTTTCTCCACAAGTTTTTGTGGCTCTTTGGCAATGCTTTGATTGATGGGTATTTCTTCTTCCTCGGTACCTTTGTCTTCTTCATGTATTTGAGCTTTTTCATTGCCCGTCACATCACTTATCGCCACCTTTCCACTACGAGTAACCACAACCAGACCTCTATCATCCTCTTCCCTTGTCATTTTTGGTTCCGATTGTGCTGAAAGTAAACTCAGTTGGCCTTTAAGTAGCTTGATTGCATCTGCATGAGAGTTCACTTTGTTGTTCAATGACAAAAAATCGGCTTTCATCCCTTTAACAAATCATCTGAACCTTCAACCTAGTCAAGGATGCGTGACAATAAATCATTCACCCGGGGACTACTTGCACTCCCTTTCAACTTTGGGCTCTCACTAGATTGAGTGTGGTCCTCTTCATGGTCATCCTCCCTCTTCCAATAATCACTTTTCACAGCCCATTCTTGATAGTATCTTCTTTGCTCTTCTTCTTTGTGATAGTTCAAACCTTTATTTCCATTTCACTGTAAATAGCGTTGGTAGAAACCCTCGTCGTGTTTCTTGAAATTCCAACCTTAATTCTCCCTCGGTTTTGAATAACCAGTGGAAGAACCCTCCTCAACTCTGAACACTCCATTTGGCTTTCTCACATTCTTCAACATATGCTCTTGTAGTAGCTCCATTTGGTCCAACATCTTCTTGATGTTCTAATCCCATTCTCTTTCCTTATCAAGTTGTTCTTGGGTCATTCCAAAACAAAAAGGAGAGACTTGATCCTCTTGAGTGTACCAAGCTTGATTTATTTTCGTCATGTCATCAAGAAGAAATGAAACCACCTCAAATGATTGCAACATTATTCCCCCTCGAACTAATTGATCAGCCAATCCTTTATTAACCGAATCAAGACTACGGTAAAAGTATTGGAGTAGCAAATCATTGGGTAGCCCGTGAGTTGGGAATTGAAGTAGGAGTTTCTTAAACCTCAACCACGTTTCATGGATGGGTTCACCCTCCAATCGATTAAAACCTTGAATGTTATCCCTGAGTTTCATCATCCTCGACGGAGGAAAGAGACTTGTATTAAATACCGTGATAAGCTCTTTCCACGACGTGATATAATTCTTTCGTAATCGGCCAGCCTAGTGCTAGCCTCCCCCGTCAGAGAAGGTGGAAATAATCTGAGCCGAATTGAATCTTGTGGCACATTCTTTAATGAAAATGGGCTGCACACATCTATTAAATTCCTCGCATGATCATGTGGGTCTTCATGAGCTAGCCCACCATAAAGTCCCTTCATTTGGAGGAGATGAAGAGTTTTGCTTGTTACCTCAAATATTGCATTCTCATCAGCTGGTGGTAGGCAAATTAGACCCATTTCTCCCGATTGGGTTGGGTTGTACACACTATTAATATCATCGATACCATCTCAGTGACCTGCTAGGCTACCATTCACCTCTTCCTCGCTCATTCTTACTTTTATTTAGCCCAATCAACACTAACACAATGTGGTCTAAATCGATTCAACTACAGCCGCCAAACTCACACGTACAACTTCGATAAAGGAACTCTAAACAGCTCTACTCCCCGGCAGCGGCGCCAATTTGATTGACGTTTCAAGGACACTTCATCCAATTCTTAGTGTCAACGATCGTAAATCAGTATAAACCCAACTAAATGAGTTGGGGTCGATCCCACAAAGAGTAGCTTTCCTTTGAAGTCAAATATGAAAGTATAACGGTGACCTTTGCAGCTGAGCAAACACCACACTTAAGAAATCTAGAAGTCAAACTCCAAGATATCGTTACTAACCCACTTCAACAAACAACAAGAAACAATCAAATAAAGAGATAACACTTGGGGGATTGACTAACCAACTGAAGCATTCAACTCAATGGGTGTATATCATTACCAAAAATGTTAATTCATCATGGGTAGCATAGGCTATGGGTAAGGCACTTTTCTCTCGAACAACTACCTTATTTCTGTTGAGTTCTCTCGAAACTCAACACTATCTATAGGAATACCAACCCACATTCTCATCAAATCTACTCTTTCGAGCTAGATACAAAGGCCGAGTCTCAAGCTTCACTTTCTCAAGCTGAAACCGTCATGACCCCTAACTAAGGATGCCGAATTACTACCTTAGCTCTATACTTCTATCTGGAGCAAGCACAAAACTCATAAGTATATTACACTAAGCATGCAATAATGAAGTTAAACCACATTAATAACTCATACCCACTTCGAATTAACACCAACATTCACTAATTGATAACACCCATTAAGCTAAACACCATAATTAGTCACATTATCAAACCCCCAAGGTTAGGGTTTAGACAATCATAGTAAAAAGATGAAATTCAATACCTGCCATGTTTTCTATAGCTGGGTAAATCATATTCGAAAGTCAAAAATGACTAATATCTTCTCTATTAAAAAACCCAATTGAAAAACCTAGATAAAAGTACTTGAAATCAACAATAGCAGTATTTTTGCTCTCTATCTTTTGTTCCTCACAATTTCTCAATGCTTTCTCTCTCTTCCACAAATTAATTTATACTAATCTGAGGTGCGTATTTTTGGGACATTCGGCGAGGAAAGTCAGATTTCGCTGACCTGTTCGGTGACTCACTTATCGTCCTAGCTTCTCGCCTTCTTTCTTTACATTTCCTGCGTCCATCTACTGTAAATTTAGGCGATCCAGATCGGGATCACCGTTCCATTCTGCGATGCGCCCTTTAGTATCTTGACTCGCCAATCTACATCCATATGGATCTCCATTAGTACTGTTTGGCGATCTGGTAGTCTTTCGCCGATGCGATCGGTGATACGCCGAGAGGAGATGCAATTCGCTGAAATTTCTCCTGTTTTATTCTCAGTGGTCTGTAAATTAAGGCGATCCAATGGCTGTTCGGTGATTCACCGAGTTCTCTCTGCGATCATCAAGTTTGTTTCTTCTCTCTCTTTTTCAGCTTGTGTTGTCCTTCTTGCCTACTAATTTCCTATCTTTGTTCCTCAACCCATGTATCTGAAAATCAAGGATTTCACATTGGTTATTGGTGCAAACTAAGAATTTGAGGACACTAATTCTATACAAATAAAGCCCTAAATGAGTCCAAATCTCAGACTCATCCGAGGCAGAAATGATATACTGTTATCCTCATCTCTTTCCCTCCGTCCCTACTCTAACTTGAGGTATTTAGTTACTCATAGTTTACTCTTTTGTTGTCATTTCTATTTCATATTCCTGTGATTTCCTTATTCAGCATGTTCGTGAAAAGCTTGATTTTTGAGAAAAATGAGTTAGTTGATTGATTTCTTCATGTTTATGTGCATTTGAGTATGAGTTGCATATATATCATATGAAATGATGTTTTGAACATGCTTTAGCTTGGAGTTGATGTTTCTCCTCAAACATATGCATTTTTGTGATTATATTCTTATTGGGCTGTTAGGTTTGAATTCCTACCCTCCGTAGGATGTTTTAAATCTTATTCGAGGATGAATGTTTCCAAGGAGGAGATATTGTAACATCTCAAAATAGAGAAAGGCTACAAATGAGTAAATCGGGCAGGTCAAGAACCCAAAGGTGGACCATGGAGCCCTAAACAGGCCGTGAAGGAACCACATTTCATTTGTGTGCTAGTGAGGAGTTTCTAGGGCTGCCAGACGAGTGTCCCTTCCACTGACACCAAGATAGCCCGTGGTGAGGTTGATGGGCCGTCCAATGGCTTGTCAAGTTGTCACTCAGAAGGGGCCTTCTCCCCAAGAAAATTGTCAAGGACCACATATGGCTAAATGGCCCATGAAGCCCCACACGGACCATGAAGTCGTCTGTATAGGGGAACAGTGAAGGAAGTCATGTACAGTTCCTTCACGACCCGTTTGTCACGACCCAAGGTAGACCCTAGGTGTAACATGGCGTATACGATCCCGAGAGGCCCCATACAAGCCACTTAGCATATATAGATAAGATAACAGAAATCAAGATATTTAAAAGCTCATTAAAAGCATAGAGTTTTATAAAAAAAATGTAAGTCTAACAATGTCCCAAAACCATCTTGTACATAAGAAGTGCTCGGGAGGTAACCCGTAATCAAGTTCAAAATTGAAATGAAATGACATAATGAAATAAAGGCTTGGTCCTCGGAACATGAAGACGCACCAATCTTCAATCTTATACTAATAGATCCCCAGCCACGAAAGTGTGAGTCTAGAGCGTCCGACCCTACATTGGGTAAGAATTATAGGCAAGAGTATGTGTTAGTACAACTATGTACCAAGTATGATAGCGAAGCATGAAGTGTAAGAATCATTATAAAGGGACATTTTTGTAATTTGAAATGACCAAGCTAAAACATGATATAAAAGAGTTGCAAAAGATAAGTCATAAAACATGGCCAATATAACATGAATGCAACCAATCTATACCATGGATAATATCAAAATCTAGCATATCAAGTTGTACAAGATCAACATGAGTGACTCTATAGGACAAGGAGATGAGACACTTTCTACAGACCCTCATAGCCATGATAAAATTACCAACAGGAGTGGAGATATAAAAAAGATCTAACAACATATCCGGAAGAACATCAAACCTCATAGCCCCATATGGCATCACAAAAGACAAGGTAGCACCGGGGTCAAGTAAAGCATAAACATCAAGTTGGAAAACTTTCAACATACCGGTAACCACATCGGGCGAAACCTCTTGCTCATGAGGAGTCTAAAGTGGATAGAATCGGTTTTTTTTATGTCTCCCACTAGAACCGGAAGAAGGATTAGGTTGAGCCCTTTTATGATTACCTCCATCATTTTTAGCAACTGAGGGACAATCTCTTATCTTGCGGTCCATCTTACCACAACCAAAACAAGCATTGGACCTTGCTAGACACCTACCCTCATGCTTCTTTCCACACTTACCACAAGTAGGCAATGAAGATCCACTACCATTTACTCCTTGAGGCTTAAGGTTAGACACCTTATCTTTGTTGAACTTAGGAGGAGAATTGGAGGAACCTAGAACGAAAAACCTTTGTTGAAACTTGGAACGACCATGTCCATTAGACCTTGAGTGAGAGAAGTTACCATCACCAGTTTTGGCCCTCTTTGTCTCCCTAGACCTTTCCTTATGTTTCCCCTCTTCAATTTGTTGAGAATGAAACATGACACGATAAATTTTCATATCATTAATAAGAATAGTGGTGCAGCATTTCTTAACCACCATCTAGGATACGTCTGAAACAAACTTACTCATTCTTGCCCTAGGATCGGCAACCACGGGAGGAGCATATCTACAAAATTGTCTGAACTTCAAAGCATATTCTTTCACACTCATGTTCCCTCGACGAAGGTTGATGAATTCAAGCACCTTTGCCTCCCTCATCTCAAGGGGAAAGAACCTCTCAAGGAAAGCAACCTTAAACTTTTCTCAATCGAGAGGACCCGCATCAACTGCCCTCCCTTCCTTCCATTGGTTGAACCAAACATGAGGAACACCCTTAAGTTGGTAAGCAGACAATTTTGCCTTTTCCACCGGCATCACTCCCATGATCATCAACAGCTTATATAACTCATCAATGAACTCTTGAGGATCTTCCCCAACCTTAGACCCATGAAACTCCAGAGGATTCATTCTAGTGAAGTTTGTCACTCTAGTCGTCGCCGTACCCATATTTGGGTTCACGGAGACCACAACCTTCCTATTGGCTTGAGCCGTCTTGGATTGAACCAACACTTGAAAAGCAGCCCTAAATTCCGCATTAGTCACTTTCTTGGCCATAGGTCGACCGGAACTTGAGGAGCTTGATGAGGAGTTTCTTGATTCACATTCTCTCTCGCATTCCTTCTAGCATATTCCCTTCGACTGGCCATATCCTGTAGAGAATCATATAAGGATTAAGAGAGAGACATTATAGAGTTAAACTGTATCGCACGACTTTATCGTAATGAAAGAAGTGGAGTTTCCTAAACATCTTATAGCCTCTCATTCACAAATGTGGCGCGATTCACACTCATGAACAAGACTGTACTCGACGTGGCTTATGAGACTTCATAGGACCTTTCTAAACCTTGTGCTCAGATACCAAGTTTGACACGATCTAAGGTAGAACCTAGGTTTAACATGGTGTATAGGACTACGGGAGGCCCCATACAAGCCACTTAGCATACATAGATAAGATAATAGAAATTGAGAGTTTTAAAAGATCATTAAAAGCATAGAGTTTTATAAATGAAATGGAAGTGTAACAAGATATCAAAGCATTCTAGTACATAAGAAGTGATCGGGACGTAAACTGTACATCAAGTTCAAAACTGAAATAAAATGACATAATGAAATAAAGGTTTGGTCCTCGAAACATGAGGACTCACAATTCTTCAATCTTCTACTAATAGATCCCTAGCCACGGAAGTGCGAGTCTGGAGCGTCGGACCCTAAATTGGGTAACAAATATAGACAAGAGTATGCATTAGTACAAATATGTACCGGTATGATAGCGATGCATGAAGTGTAAAAATCATGATAAATGGACATTTTTGTAATATGCAATGACCATGATAAAACATGATATTAAAAAGTTGGAAAATATAAGTCATAAAACTTGGCCAATACAAGTAGACATCATCTTAAATCACATGAGAGATACTTATGATGTAACCTTGATTCATTAATGTGGGAGAATTATATTTAACCAACATGTAAGACCATGTGAGCTATTAAGATGGAATTCGGTGTCTACCCCACATCGAAAAGAGGTGTCCTACTTGCCAAGGTAAGACCATGAACTCTAGCTTACATGTATCCACTAGATAATGTCTATCTAGATAAATCCTATGTTGGCACATATTTTATGGTACATGGGTAATCTCCACTTGTCCACTCGGTGCTAAGCATAACTCCCACGGAATATTCATTATTCTTAATTTTTCTTAACATTCATAAGACATGGGTAATTGCCTATTTTATTAGCCTTGGAGGTCATGGGTAATCGCCGATTGCCTCATTAATAGAATAGCTCCTTATCTTTGATTCATTTTAGGTGAGAAGACCTTTCAAGCTTAGAATCCTTTATGTGAGAAAAACTTTCACATTCATGCTTTTATGTGTATATGAGAAATTCATTAGCAACACAACAATAATCATATTGATACTTCACACTCAAAGCATCCTAAAAACATTTTCATTAATTTCATAAGAACATGCATATATTCATAAAATTCTCTTTCATAGTTTAAAACCCAAGTTCAATCATGAACATCTAGAAAATATGGGTTTAGCATGGGTTCATGGGGGATTCATCATAAAATCATAGAATTATATCATGCATAATAGATCGTAAAACAATCAAATAAATCAATATTGAAAGGAACCCATCACGTAGAACAAAACCCTAACTAAATTAGGAATTTATAACTTTATAAATTGGAGAATTTAGGAACTCCATGGAGGAAAGAGATCCATGTATGAAGACTATCATATCTCAATGCAAAAAGATTTCCTTCAATGGTTGAATTGGAGACTTGAATTGAAACCGTAGGTTGACTCCTTCTTCTTCAAGCTTTCTAGAGAGAAATATTTTTGAAAGGACGACTTGTTCTTCTTTTACGAATATAAGGGAATGATTTCAATTGGGAAAATTTAGGGGTAAAAATACTTATGTAGGGCTTTAGGTGAAGGGTAAAATGACATAGTATTATGCTAGAATAATTAGGAAAAGACCCAAAATCCCTTGAGGAAAATAACTCTCGACCTCACCCACGACCTCACCCACGGTCCGTTAGTCAGACCACGGACCGAGTTGGTTGGTCGTGGTTGAGATGAGAGACCACTAATTGTACACCCCAAACTATGGGCCATACCTACGGCCCGTGGGTCCATCGACGGACCGTGGACTACGACTGTAGGTCCCAACTCTTGGCCTCAAAATCCCTCTATGTCTGGGACTCACCTACGAGACCTATCTACAACTTGTGCATTAAATGACGGACCATCCTGGTAAACCTTTGAAAAATTACTGGAACTTGACATTTTTTGGAACCTGGGCTGGCTAACCACAAAGCTAACCTACGGATCGTGTGTCAATCCACGAGACATGGGTCGCTGTGTCAGAACTTGCACCAGATCCTACAAAAAGCTGCAATTCTACCCTTTTTAAATCCAAGGTGTTACATCGTTAGATGGGCCATGGTAACCTAGACAAGCCTTGAAGGCCTCCTTGAAGCTAGTGTGTCAGTTTAAAGTTAGGGGCTTTTGGGTCTTTTTCTAATTGTTTTAAATCAATACTATATTATTTTACCTTCTACCCAAAGCCTTATATAAGGATTTTTACCCTAAAAATCACCCAATTCAATTCATTCTCTCAATTTCCCAAAAGAAGAACAAGTGCATCCTCCCCGAATATTTCTCTCTCTAAGGAAGAAGTCAAGTTAGGGTTTCAAGATCAAGTCTCCAATTCACCATTGTTTGTAGGCTTTGAACTCCAAGGTATGATAGTGTTCATCTATGGAGCTTTTTCCTCCAGAGTTCCTAAATTCTCCAATTTTCAAGTTAGAAATCTCCAATTGAAGTTAGGGTTTTCTTCCATGTCATGGGTTCCTTTCAATATTGGTTCAATTGGTTGTTTTATGAATTATTATGCATGAATTGAGATAATTCCATGTTTTTAAGACGAATCCACATGAACCCATGCATAACCCATGTTTTCTAAGCTATGATGATAAAATGTTGGTTTTGTTTTATGAAAGATGAGTTTATGAAGATATTCATATTTTTTATGAAAGTGATGAAAATGATTTGAGATTTGCTTTGAGAGTGAAGCCTAAATGTTGTTGTGAAAGAATTTCTCACATACCACTCAATACATGCATGTGAAAGGATTTTCTCACCTAAGGATTCTTACAGTTGAAGGATTTTCTCAACTAAGTTTGAATCAAGTTTTAGAAGCTATTCTAAAGAAACCTAGTTTGGATTGGCTATTTGATGTGCCTTCCATAAAAAATAAGTCAAGTACAGAATTATGACTATTATGTGGTATTTATGCTTAGTACCGAGAGGATTAGCTAGATATCGGATTTCTAGTAGTAATCTTCTTATCCCATACCTATGTGCCACCATTGAAAGATTGTCTTCGATAGACATTAGCTAGTGGATCCATGTAAACTAGAAGTTAAGGTTCTTGTCTTGGTAAGTAAGGACACCCCTTTTCGATGTGGGCCAGACACCAGATTTCATTTTATAGCTCTCATGGTTTCTAAGTCGGTTAAGGTTACTTCCCACAATAATGATGAACTAAGGTTACTTCAAGAAGTATCTCAGAAGTGTTCAAAGATGAATTTTACTTTCATTGACCATGATTCCGGTGATGTCTTCTAACCTCTTATGGTTTTAACTTGGTCTTTGCATGACATGAAAAGTTCCTTTTAGAATGATTTTTATAACTCTATACATTGTTATCATACTTGATACATTTTGTACTAATTTGTACTAATGCATACTGTTTCCTACATTGTTTTTCAAATGTAGGGTCCAACGTTCCTGTTTCCCATCTTCGTGGCTAGGGACCACTTAGTAGATATTGAAGATTAATGAGTCCTCATATTTCGAGGATCGAGCCTTTATTTCGTATTGGCTTTACTTTTTTGATGTTGTTTTGTGATGTACAGGTTACGTCCCGATCACTTATGATGTAATAGATGGCTTTTAACACTATGTAGACTTCCGCTTCATTTTTTACAAACTCTTTACGATATGGATTGTCTTTTAAAATATCTTAATTTTCTATTACCTGGTATGATGCATGCTAAGTGGTTTGTGTAGGGCCTCTCGGGGTTCTATAAGCTATGTTACGCCTAGGGTATACTTTGGATCGTGAGAAAAGAACCCCCTAGACGTGGCATGGTGCATAGGACCCCGAAATACCCTACACAAGCCACTTAGCATACATCATACAAGATAATAGAGAATAAGAGTTTAAAAGAATAATTATATCATAAATAGTTTGTTAAAAATGAAGCGGAAGTCTAAATAGTCTCAAAGCCATCTATTAGATCAAGAGTGATTGGGACATAACCTATGCATCACATACAATATCTGAAAATTAAAGACAATAAGAAATAAATGGTTCGTTCCTCAAAACATGAGGACTCACTACTTCTCAAAACTACTAAATTGATCTCTAGCCACGGGGATGCAGAATCGGAGCGTCAGACCCTATATTTTGAAAGAATGTAGGAAAGAGTATCTGTTAGTACAATGAATGTACCAAGTATGATAAAAATGCATAAAAGTTTTAAAATAATATTAAAAGGACTTTTCGTGATTTGCAAAGACAAAGTTTAAACATAAGATAAGAGATTAGAAGCATAATCATGATCATGGTTAATGAAAGTGAAAATCATCTTTGAACACATGTGAGATACTTCTAGAAGTAACCTTAGTTCATCATTATTGTGGGAAGTAGCCTTTAACTGACATATAGACCATGTGAGCTATAACATAGTATCCGGTGTCTACCCCACACCGAAAAGTGGTGTCCTTATATGCCAAGGTAAGAATCATAACTTCTAGCTTAAGTTGATCCACTAGATAATGTCTATCTAAGACAAACCTATGGTGTCACATAGTTTATGGGACACGGGCAATTGCCACTTGTCCACTCGGTGCTAAGCATAATTCCCACGAGATAGTCATCAATCATATTCAGCTTATCTTTAAGGGACATGGGTAATCGCCTCTTGTCTTTTCATTATGGGACATGAGTAATCGCCTCGTCTTATCATTTTGGACATAAGTAATTGCCGCTTGTCTTATCATACATGGAATGCACATTAAGTAGTCAATCCAAGCGAGGTTTCATTAAAATAGCTCCTAAATCTTGATTCAAAGTTCAGTTGAGAAGACCTTACAATTCTAAGAATCATTTATGTGAGTAAACCCTTCATGTATTGAGTAATATGTGAGAAATTCTTTCACAACAACAACATTTATGCTTCACTCTCAAAGAAATCTTAAATCATTTTCATCAATTTCATAAAGAACATGCATATATTCATAAACTCATCTTTCATAGTTCAAAACCCACATTATATCATCATAGCTTAGAAAATATGGGTTAAGCATGGGTTCATGAAATTCAACTTAAAAACATGGAATCGTCTCAATTCATGCATAATAGTTCATGAAATAATCAATTAGATCAACATTAAAAGGAACCCATGACAATTGAATAAAATCCTAGTTTGATTGGGAAATCTAGCTTTACAAGATTGGAGAATTTAGGAACCCTATGGAGGAAAGAGCTCCATAGCTGAGGACTATCATACCTTGGAGTTAAAATCCCTCAAGCAAATGGTGAATTTGGTGACTTGATCTTGAAACCTAATTTGACTTCTTTTTTTTCCTTAGAGAGAGAAATATTTGGGGAGGATTAACTTGATCAACTTTTGGAAAGTTAAGAGAATGAATCGAATTGGGTGATTTGGGGGTTTAAAATCATTATATATCACCTAGGGTAGAAGGTAAAATGACATATTATTGAGTTAAAACAATTGAAAAAAGACTGAAATGACCCTGACATAAAACTGATGAAATGCCTCTCTAGAAGGGCTTCACGGGCCGTCTAGAACACCACTGCCCATCTAGCAGGTCGTGAAGATGCTCTGCCCAACAGGGCTTCACTATTTTGGGCATAACTTTTTACTCCAAGCTCGGAATGCAAATTCGGTGGCATTGGAAAGAGGACTCAAAGATATTTAATTTGATTGGTCATGGTACACCTAATTTATTTTGTGCTTAAAGATATGATCGTTTGAATTTGATCCTAAACTTTAGTCTGAAAAGTCTCCTTCAAGGATGACTTCACGGTCCGTGTGAAGCTTCACGGACCATTTTGACATCTATGGTCCTTTAGAGTGACCTTGGATAACACCCTACCAACTAGGTGACTTGTTCGACCAATTTGACGGGCCGTCAAGATCACCACGGGTCGTCAGGGGCACCGTTAAGGTGACCCCTGCCTGAGGCAGGTTCTGAAAATGTTGACGAGCCCCTTAACGGATTGTGGTCCCCCACACGGCCCATCTAGGGCTCCGTGGAGGGTTCCATGGTCCATTTTTGGATTCTTAACTTGCCCGCTTAACCCCTTTCTAGCCTTTGTTTAATTAGAGGTGTTACAATAACTCAAAAGATAATTGTGAGGATACTCTTTCGGCTGTTCTCTTCTTTGGCTCAAGAACTAAATCCAATTGATCCAACATTAATACATAGCAATGGAATTTATCTTTACTTATTAATCGACACAACCATTGAATTTAATCTGGAGAGTTACGAATGAGATTTATCATTAACTGACGCTATCATTGCATATAGTCGGGACAGTTACAAAAGATTACTTTTTGAACTTTTCAAAATAAATCAAGGAACGGAAAAATGAGAGAAATAAAATATGTAGAAAAATGTTTTCTGGTCTTTGAGTGTAACATAAATATAACAGACTTTTGAATCTTTTAATCTAAGATAAATTGAAACAAAGGTGAGTAAAAGATTACATAAAACCTTCATTGTAGACCAACTTGGTAGATTATGCCGAAGTCATCTATTTATGCACTAACAATAGTACTGAGATAAGTGGTGTTTGGATTGACTTATTTTTAGTGACTTTTGAATTTTAAGAACTTTTAATTTTGGAAGTGTTTGGATAACACAAAAAATGCACATTTTCTTAAAGCTCGAAAAGTTAAAAAAAAAAAGCCAAAAGTTAAAAGTTGGGGGTTCCCAACTTATGACTTGTAGTTTTTAACTTATAAGCCACTTAAAAAATCAAGCCAAGCACCCCAAAATACTGGTCTATATGGAGTTAGGATATGCATTGCACCGAATTTCAACAACATAATTCTCGAGATGGATTCTCTTCTTATGGTAACCATGTTGAAAGGGGAGTTTAGAACCCTTTATAAACTGATGGACTTTGTGGACACTATGAAACAATTAGGAAAGGTAATGCACCTGCAGATGTTCTATCCAAAATAGTAGCTGCTAATTTTAAACACAACACTAAGCATAGAAGACTGTACACATGGTAAAAGCCTTTAAACAATATCTATGTCCCTAAAACTACAGAGACTTTGAAATCAAGAAGTTGCTCTTACCCCAAGCTGAATTTGACTTAGGTGTATGTTTTTGCGATGTCTAAATAACATTCTTGTTTAGATGCAGCATGCTATTTACTTGCACGTAAGATTTTTCCAGCCTGAATAAGCACTAATATTTACATGGATGAGAGAAGTCTGTTAGGAGTTCAATATATTTCAGGAAAACAGAACATAGGTCTAAGGATGGTCAAGTTCTAGATTATTTTTGCCATCACTCTGTAGTTTAAGATTTATTATTATACAGATAAAGGAGGTCCATACATCGAGAAGGAATAATAAATCCCCTCTTCATTCCAGATTTACTTTCACCAAATAGAGAATACTAATTCAACCTAAATACTACATTCCTAAGGGAGATTATCTATTCGTTTCAAATTGTGTTCTTCCTTAAAAACATTTTCTCCTGTATCATCTCAACTTAGCCCATCAGCATTTTCATAGATATTGTGTGCAGTATTTGTGGTGCCACTTCTCTACCTTTACATGAAGAGAAGTTTAAAAAGTATATTAATCTTCAATGAAGCATACGATCTTGCAATTATACACATTACAACGTGTAAGCCAGGGCTGCGTAAGCACAACCTAATAACAAAAGGTGCTACTTCCACTAGTCCGACAAAAGGACAATTCTTGCATGAAGTAATAGTGTTTATTTTTGTTTCTAACCTGGTGTTCGTAGCTGTTTTTGGGTCCAACTAATTTGAATTCGCACATGAAAATCTTCATATAGATGTAAAATACTCTCTAAAAAAGATACACTCTGTTTCGTATCTAAGACTGTTTATGCATACTACCAAAGCATACCTGAAAAGATTCTACCAAGTTAGCTCAGAACTCATGTAAGAAAAACCAATTGGTTACAACAACGCAATTAAGTATAGCACTTAAACATCAGGCAAATCTACATTTTCCATTCAGTTAATATGCTGTCAAATTTAAAAGTGTAGTACAATTAATGCGGATCACATTGTTATCTAAGCCCCTATATTTTTCGTGATTACCACCCATTAATATGGATTCTTGAAACCATTATCTAAAGATGAACTTCACGACATATACAAAATACCCAAAAATTGAAAAGCAATTAAAGCGTTAACCCTAAAATAACTATCAATTTTATATTCAATGGCCCTGGCTATACTCCTGCAAACACTTTATATTCCCATACAAAGCAATTAAGGAGATATTATTTCGAATAATAAGATTTTTAAAGTATTGCAAGAGTATAAGACATTGTTAAAGTACTGAACAATGGGACATTTAAGGAAGATTCTTTTAGGACTAAAATTGTTCATAACATTGTGGAGACTTGTATCTCCATAGAGTCTCCAAAATTCAATATTTCTTTTGTTAATAAAAATAAAGAAGAAGAGAAAGGGTGTTTAAGTGAAAACTCAAATTGTGAGTAATAGTCATCACAAACATGCTTCAACGAATACTATGTAATAGCAGGAGAGATCAAAATCAATATTGAATCTGGTTCTTTTTTAAACTTCATCGCTACAGTCAACCTAAAAGCAATCAGAAATCATGAATACAAAATACAAACAATACATTATGCTTTAAAGGACAAATACATTAAACTTTACGGAACAACGTACGAAAAGAGAAAGTATAATGTGATGTTGAAGTTTTAATTTTTCTAACAACAGTAAGGATGTCATCGTTATCTAAAATGAAAGAAGTCAATTTGAATGCTAACTAAAATAGAAGAATTCATCGGAAATTTTTATGGTAAAAATTCATGAGGCAGATGTATAGCATGAAGAGATGTAGTTTTCTGGGGAAAGGAAATTAAAAGTTTAAGACCTGTAAATAGGTTATTGCAAATCCAGGACGTTTATGAAGAGCGGCAACATTTGCAAAAGGAAATGAAACGGTTGTTGATGGCGAGAAGCGACTATTGAAGGCGAGAAGTGGTTGTTGAAGGTTGAGGTTGAAGCGGCGTTTGATGTTGCATGCCTATTGCGGAGGGGAACGGTACATTTGGAAATTTATGAAAATAAAAGGGTTTCCTGGTTTGTGGTGACGCCACGTAGGCTGGCTTAAGGTTCTCTATTATATATATATACTAGTAAATTACCCGCGCCTCGTGCAGGAATTTAATTTGGGTATTTTTCAAAAATCAACATACCAGAGTGATGGAGTTCAATTTGAAACTACACTTCTATTCGAATAGCAGTGTCGAGAAACACATCTATTACTTCAAGAAAAGTATTTACAACTTGCAGTAAACTTGAGAATTTGCCAATTCTTCATATTGAATACTAGCAATTAATTTATTGTGTAGTTATCTATGTCCCTGGGATTAAAGAGGCTCCACTCTAGTCATATTCCTCTAGGTTATCCAGCACATCCTTGAATTCATGTAAAAAGTTTATTAATTATTGTCTTCTTTTCCTAGTTCACTTTGCACATCAAGATGAGATAAAGTTTTTAAGGTCTTTATGTCCTTCCAATGGCATACCAAATTTGATTTTTTTCTTCAAGAGATGGTAGTATAGAACCTTAAGGAATTTTCTTATTGTACCTTCAACAATTTCAGTAGAAAAAACTTGAGCGAATACTCAATTAATGTGTGTTATTAAATATGTCCTAACAAATACTTATAACAATACCTTTGTATAAACATAAACAACAAAGTTTAAAACATGTACTCAAAAACAATAATTAATACATAAGCATAAATTCATGACTGTAAAAAAACATACTAAGATCTGTAACAATAGAATGAAACAGAAAGGAAAAAATCAAGCCCACTCAATGCAGAGTGTCCCCTTAAGGAACTTATTCCCCTTTAGTACCCGAGGTTTAAAGGAATAGATCCTCTCAGGATAAACTATTCTATTCACCAGTGTATTGATACAAAAACAATGGTGTCAGTGAGCCCTCAACAGGAGCAAAGTACACGAATATTTAAGTTCAGAATTTTTGTTGTTTTAAAATAAGAGGAAATCCCTCTATTTATAGACAACAAAGGGTAGTGTGAACAAATGCTTATTGTGCCTTATCAAAATGGTCACAACTCTTCGGAAAAGTTACAACCCTTGGGAAATGTGAAAGCCTTACATAAAAGTCACAACTTTTCATGAAAGGAGAAGGCTAGTTTTGAAAATAAATAAATTTAAAAGGGGATCTTGGTTTGTGGTGGCTTTACATAAATAAATTTAAAAGGAAATATTGGTTTGTGGTGGCGCCACGTAGGCGGGCTTAGGGTTCTCTTATATATATATATACATATCTATATATATATATATATATATATATATATATATATATATATATATA